>JAUMHM010087905.1:0-10126 GCA_032362435.1 Melikaiella ostensackeni | reverse complement strand
GTGCCATTCAGCTTTCGGCACGGTTGTTCACGCCTTAGCTTGGGGGTTTTATAGCGGGACCATCCCTAACAATTGTCAGCGACTGCTTATTAACTTTTGTGACCGTATTCGGCAGAAACCCTCGGTACAGGGACTCTCTATCCGCAACCTGAGGACACGTCGGGTGGCTTTGTCATAGGCCTTCCGATTTGATTCCAAAGGAACCGAACCTTATATCGGTAAGAACTAGAGATGGTTCCTCATATTGAATTATCAGTATTCACCGAATCTCTATCCTCACGTGGTATTGCACTTTTATTTACCTTGCGATCTTCTACCTTGTCGACAGTAGTGCATTTATCACAGTAGACTCAAGATCGGATGTATCCCGTTAATGCGCCTGATTCTGTGTGAGCACTGTCGCTTGCTTCCCTCGAGTAAAGTAGATTGCGTCTGGTTAGGCGTTATGATACAATTTTTAAACATTGCGCATGTAACAGTCCTCCTTTCTTGAAATCATCATCGTCCTCGATGAATGTTCATTTGAGGAAATCAAGTGAAATCTACTGTATGCTATGCTTGTTTCCATGTATGTGTGGTGTTGTGAAGGTTATTGTTTGGAAAACAACAAGACGATGGACTTGCCGAAGGGTACTGCTGCGTCAGACTTATCTGGTAAGTGTCCTATTACCTTTTTAGCTTATAGAAGGTTCTGCTTGAGTAGTGTTTTTCCACTTACTTTTTTTTCTGTTATTTTGTCCGGTATATTCTTTATCTCGTTAGTGATTCATGCTTTGTTGAAATGACTTCTTCGCCTTCTTCTTCCGATGGGTTCTCTGGTTTGTTGCGGTATATTATCGTTTCTCCGTCTTACGATGATACTAATGATATTTCTGCAGTTCTTGATGTTAATGACAGTTCCGAGTTAATTAATAACAATAATATTGTTGCTTCTTCTATAAATGACTTCGATTTATTTTTTTTCGATTCGGCTCCGGAAGTGACTTAAGAACTGTCGAGTCAATTCGAAGTTCACAGTTTAAATGTAAGAATTTCAGAACTTGAAAATGCTGTAGGCATTTTGCAATTTGCTTCTTCGAAAATTGTGCCAAACAAAGCTATCGAGACAATTGTTTGGTAATGCCGGGACGTGTTGAATTTATCAGTTAGTGAGCGTGACTGTTCTTCGCTTTGACGGCTTGATTGGAGGCGTCAAGGAGTCTTGTTCTGCGTCTCTTCAATTGCGATTAAGGAGCCGATTCTACGAAACTCCGGTCGTTTTCTGATTAGGGGTTCCTACGTTGACTTCGCCTGGGGTGATTATCTAGGGTTGTTATTTTTAGAATTGTTTTTGAAGTTTTAATTCTGAGTTTTGTAATTGATGTGATGTATTTTTGTTTCAGGTTCAGCCAATCGGGTAGGAGATAGGCTTCGTCGTCTGTCTTTGGCAAATTTTATGGATAAAATTTTGACCCTGGAAACGGGTCTTGCGTTTTATTCATTACTTGCCAATTTGCTTGGAGAGACGTTAGATGGAAGCACTGCAGCCTCAGCGTTGAGCGTTTGTGCAGTCAAGGTGGTAAAGCGGGGCCGTGGTAGACCACGTAAGGGACAAATCACCACTTCGTCTACTTCCAGGGTGTCCGACCTGGTGCCCGACCTTGCTCGTGTTCAAAAAATGGAGGAAGCGCAAGAGAAAGCGTTTCTCCGCTCACAACAATTATATGATGTCATCTCGGCTCATCTGTATCTGCGCGTGAATGCTGAGTCAAGAAATTGTACTCACGTGCATCGTGAGTCATCTTTCTGCTTGGGGTGAGCGTATAGAAAATTTCACTCATATTTTCTCTTTCCCTCGCTCATTATTTTAACTGTCTCTTCACATATCCATTTTCTTTTTCTTTCAGGCGGGAGGTCACGACTTTCCGCTTTTGTTTTTGCGGTCGCTTTCTTCTCATACGATCTCGAGAGCTCTTGTGCAAGTGTGGGCACATGTGGACGGATGACGGTGTTTCCAAAATTAAAACTGTCTGGATGAATGACATAGAACGTAGCGACTTTGTTTAATATATCGTTTGGTTCTCTATATTTTTTTTATGACTATTCCACTTCTTCTATTATCTTCTTTTCTGTTTAAATTAATTTTTCTGAATAATATTTCTTTTCTTTTTTAATTCTGAATTGTGTGTGTTTAGATCAATATCATACTTAAATTTCGTTGCAACTTTAAATATAATGTTTTTGTTTATTTGTAAATTTTATGTTGTTGGTTCAAAAGGTTCTTTGTTGTTATTTCTCTTCCGCCTTGGTAGTGTACAGAAATAAATAAATATATATATATATGTTTTTCATTATATCATTTTTATATTATATTTTATTATATTTTTGCACATGCATAGACTTTACTGATTATCATATCTTTCTTTGAATTCAAATTAGGCGTATATGTAAAGTACTTTAGACTGTGTCTTGTGTTGCATATTCTGAATTTCTTCGCGAAGAAAATGCATTGCTCATTACGGTTTTAATTAAAGGAATAATTCAAAATATGCATTTTAAACCTAAATTGCCGGTTTGGCAATCAGAACGCTTTTATTAGCTTTTATTAGCGCGGAGAGAAGGTATTTGTGTCCAAAATGGTTCTTTTCGTAGGGTGATCCTTACATCACATTTCTGAAAAGCTGTTTTAGATGGCTCGCTTAATATTATAATTTCACAAAAAGCGCTGGTTGATGTTGAATATATGGGTTGACCTGCATCACAAATGGTGTTGTATACAGTTTTTATACAGAAATTTTGATATTCCTTATTTGCTTAGAAGAATCTCTGACCATCAGTTGATAAAGCGACGTACGGTTGTTCAGGCAGTACGTATGCGGCTCCAGTCATGTTCCCAACCAAATTGTCCATGGATACCATTAGTTTTCCGTTATGGTAACCAATATGATTTTCCTATTGGATGCAAATCTTCTGCTTCAATATGCGTACTAGGCAATGGAAACTCATATTCGCCTACTTCTTTGTTTGCTTCAGTTATAATTTACTGTAATTGATTATTATTCATCAGGGCTGGATGCACTTCCTTTTCTCTGGCATTAATGATGATGTTTGTGAATTGCTGTAGGGCATTGCATAAATGATCAAGTTTTGCCTCTACATGTGCTGTCCATTGTCTTATATAATTTAGGTATAATAGGTCATTTATGCTTTTTATCTTGCGTTTGCATGTTTTTCATTGTTTTTTCTAACAATAATGGCATGAAATGTATTTCATTTGTTCTTGTATGCAATTCTTCGTGCATATCTTCAATTTCTGCCTATACTATATAAATTTGTTTTCTCAATATACAGCTCGAATTGTTTCGTTTATCGTATAGTTCGTTGATTGTGTTTGTATATTCTTCTCCGTCTTCCGGAGCTAGAAGTCCCACTGCTGGTCCTATAAAAGATTCTATGAATCCCAACATTGGTACTCGGCGCTTTTCTATAGTTCTTTGCTGAGAATTAGTTTCAGACTTGAAATATTGTATTTCGGAGAGTATTAGGTTAAGATTTTCGTTTTCATTTTCTATTCTGTTGAGTTTAGTTGTGAGGGTGTCCAATTTCACTTCCTACCGGCAATCTTGCTTCATTGATCTTTTCATACAAGTTTCATAATTCTAGTTGATGGCTCGTAGTATGTCATTGGTATAAAAATGTCGACTAAAGTTTCCAATGTCCAAGGATATTACAATTCTCCAGCAGTTTTGTGTCAGTCGTGTGGGTTCCAGCTTCTCATAAAATCACCTGGAGTTTTCCTTCAAGAGTTGAATCTCGTGCTGCATGGGACTTCCTGAAATGATTGGAAGCAGAAGGAATGAAATCCATTTGTACTTGGTGAACCTTGAAGTTGAATTAAGCCACTCCATCTATATATTGAAAATTATGTCAATAAGACAAGAAGGCAACCTCCAAATCCTCTTCCTCTTTTTCGTTTTTATATTTATTCTTCCTTTCTCCATATCATAATTTCATTACTTTCATTATAAGTTTAGATAATCTATCATAAATTGAATTTACAATTTCAGTGAAGAAGATATATTATGCGGCATGAAAGTAATATTTCTAATTGATAATGGATATATGATATATAAATATTCTATGATATTTCATAATATAATGCATATATATATTTGACATATGTTACTGCTATATCTGGTATTGCTACAGCAATAAAATATTTTGATAAGTTGTCTTGCGTCGTAAGAATATGTCGATTTCCATCGGGAGTTATCGGTAAACGTCACTCGGTGTCGAGGGATACCTTGTTGAAAGAGTCTTTAGGTGTATCTGTTATGATCATGAGTTCGTGAGTTTCGGCCCGAATTTTTTTTTGTTCTTGGCAAATCCTACCACTCGCCGAGGCTTGTAACTTTCGTTCAATGTTATAAAACCTTTTGAAGTTTCTGAATTGTCTTTCATATTATTTGATTGTTGGAATGGGATAGATGTAGCTTATGGTAATCTACAAACTGATGGACGGATTTTCGAAATAATAATATAATATAATATATAATAATACTATATATATATAATATGATAATCAAATATAATAATAATAAAAAAATTGTAGTAATAGGCGACTTGGGTTGAGGCGCAAAAGTTACGCTCTTGCATAATTATCTAACTATCTGGTTCAAGTTTCTCAATTGCGTAAGGAATTTCTGGATCATTTTTTCCCTCTGATAATGCAATAATGCTCCTATAAGTTTGCCCCCATATATTTTCTTCAGTTCCTTCTTCTTTTCCCCATTCTTAGCGGGTCTCCGAAAATTTATCAAATCATGAAAGTTAATTCTTTAACTCTTCTCTAGTTAACTTTGAACTATTAAGTTCACTTCTTGCTTTAATTTGTTGATCGCTCTTTTCTCCTTCTGACGAACCGTCATCACTATCGCTTTGTGGAGGACTCATTATTCTGATGACTCCTATTTGTGTTTCTCCTATGGGTTCTTCTTGTTCTCGCCTTACTTGGGTAATTTCTTCTTCAAAAAGTTACTAAAAATGTTCTGTGGCATTGAGTGGAGCACTATTGGGTATTTCGCGAGATGGAAATGCTGCTAGGGGTATATCTGAACTAGATAGGGCACTTCGGTTTTCTCGAAAAATAAGAGATACTGGAATATCGGATTCGTTGGCATCATCTTCCGAATCGGTACTGGAATCACGATAATTGGGTTGAGATTTATTTCTCATTTCTTCCACTCTACGTCAGAGTAGACGTTTACCTATACTACTTTCGTTCAATCCGCTAGCAGCTCCTGAAGTAGGATCTATGTGTTGATTGTCATCCTTGTGTTTGGAAGTTGTCCTTTGGGTTCCTGACGTAGGAGGTTTAGAAGTAACGGTTTTTGCTGATGGTCCCGTTTTCATTATTGTAGAGGGTCGAATTGAAGGTCTGGCTGAAGGTTCAGCTTGTTTTTCTATACCTTGTTTTGTCTGGCGTTTGTTCACTGGCAGTAATCTGGCAGTCTTCCTTTCCTTGTCATTTACACTTTCATCCGAGGAGTTTTCTAAAATAGGATTTCTAGAAAGTGCGTCAGCAGTCATATTTAATTTGCCAGGCTTATATTTGAAGGTATATTTGTAGTCCCTTAACTTCAAGCGCCAGCGAATCAATCTTTGGCCTGGATCTTCCACTGAACTTATCCATTTCGATGGTTTGCGATCACTTACTAGGGTAAATTCTTTCCCATAAACGTAAGGTCGATATTGATGAACTACGTGTAAAACCGCGAGACATTTTTTTTTTCAGTAATTGAGTAGTTGCATTCAGCGCTGTTCAGTACATCAGAATAATATGATATGGGAAGATCTATACCTTCCTTTTCTGGGCTTGAAACGGCACCGATTGCATAGCCCGACGCATCAGTAGTTATGGTGAAGGGTTTTTGCAAATCTGGATATTGTATAGAATGGGACTTTCGCATAAGGCCTGTCTCAGATTTTGGAAACTTTCTTCTTCTGCTGGATCGGAAATAAAAGGTCCTCTTTTCTTTAGGAGGTTGCTTAAAGGCTTTGTTTTTTTCTGCGAAATCTTCAATAAATCTTCTGTTATATCCGGCTCAATCTGGAAATCGTTCTACACATCTAGGGACTTTAAGTGTGGGAAATCTTCGCACACCCTCGTTACGTAGAATTAAAATTCAAATTGTCATTGTTTTTAAACCTTTCACTTGCACAATCTTGCTAAAAAAAGAGTACATGCAAGGTTATTTCGGGGTGAATCGTAGGTTTATCAATGATGGCAAGGCTTGCGAGACCAGTATTCCTGATTACGTCAGAATGGTAAGCTAAAAGGACTTTGTTCAAATTTCGATGCCTCGTTAACTATTTCACGGTGAAGTAAAAGCACACGACTCATTCATAGCAGTTCTTCGTTAAGGAATATTTCACAATGATGTGAAAATCGTGACTTAGTCAAAGCGGTTCATACTTCGAAGATCAAGTTGTCAGTGTGACTGCTTGGAACGTACAGGTCAGACTCCTTCGATTACAGCACGCGTGACTACACTCTTAATCGGTCACTTGTTTACTGTATGTTGTAAATTATCAGGTGAATGGTATGTTGACTATGAGACGTCAAAAGATCAAAATACATTTTGTCATCTACATGTATATATTCCTATTATCCATATATCTGATATTTGATATATTTAGTTTATAAGCATATACACATGTATTAATGAATCGATAATATCTAATTATCTGTATGTCATCTACATGTATATATTCCTATTACCCATATATCTGATATTTGATATATTTAGTATGTGCAATTATCAGAGTAGACTCAAGGTCGGATGTATCCCGCTAATGCGCCTTATTCTATGTGGGTACTGTCGCTTAGTTTCCCCAAGTAAAGTGAGATGCGTTTGGCTAGGCGTTATGACAAATTTTTCTGAAATTGCGGAGGTAGCATATCCCTTACTGTTTTACTATTCAAGAACTGATCCATTCAACTTGAACTCTTTAAATCTTGCATTTATGATATTTATTTACTTATGCATTTATAATTTGATTAGGAAATATCAATTTAATTTTTTGAATTCTTGTACTGTCAATTTATTTCTGTTAATTTGGTAGCTTTCCCCTTCCCAGTTTTCTAGTTTTTCGTTGAATAGATTCTAAAACGAAGAGTCATTCTGAAATAAATGAATTATTAGTTAAGTTATATCTCTCTGGACGTAACACCATTTACAATACTCTCACCTATCATTTTCACGTTTCCCCCCTCTTATATTGTTCGCTCCTTAATTGAAGGTAAACTAATGTTATTTATAAATAGTCAACAATTTCAGAATTAGAATGGTATGAACTTCTATATTATATTGTATGACAACACATTTCACTACTTAATCAAAATACGTAATAGTGAACGTTAACAAATAATACATCAAGTATTGAAGATGTAATACCAAATAACATGACTGGATATAATTTCGCCAAAAATATTTATTAGATTTATAATTATTAATAATTAATGCCGAATTAATTATCAATTTATTATTTAATTATCATATTATTATTTTAAATAAAAATAAAATACCTACTGTCGAAACCTGTAGAAACATGAACTAAAATTAGAAGACTCTTTAAGCATATGACATACAAACATTATTCTTGTTAATTTGTAAATGTATATTTTATTAACTAGATGAAAAAAAATATAAGTAAAATGTAAGATAGGTTTGATCATATCCAAAAGGTTTTAGAATTGCTTAACAAAATAGAACGTTTACAAATAGTAACAAAGTGTAATGAAAATGAAATCGAGAGTTCGCAAAACCAAGCACAGGAGCAGGCGGGTGCTGGTTGTCGCACCTATGATGCTCTTAGTTTAGATCTAAGGAAAAGGCCTTTGACGGTTGGGGGTGCGGAATTATTTCTTTCTCATGACTCACGAAACCAGTATACACTCAATCTAACTAATAACCTTTTTCAAAACGATTAAAATTTTTGTATGTGTCCAAAATTTCTTATTGACATCTTCAACATTCTCTTCCAGCAATGTTTGATTATAATAACCCTGTTACATGAATCTTAGAGGAATTGTTCGATTATTTGTATCTATATGATCAGGTAGTTGAGCTTCAGATTTCAAGTGTGCCAGATCTGTGTTCTATTATTTTCTCGTGCATGTTTCATTCTAACGACCATCTTGAAATCTTGTCATTAATGTCCTTTTTGGCTACCGCTAACTTAAGAGAAATACAATCTCTCAGAAATTTAAGTTTTATACCACGTGAATATACGTCGAATCATCGGAGGGTGTGAACAATTGTGAGTGTTTTTAGCTTGAAGCTGTGAAGCCTACTTTCGTAATCTAAATTTTTTTTTTTTGAGCAGTAAAAGATCGTATGTGACTGTTTATCAGCTTTTCGTTAGAGAAACATAGCTCCGAAAGCCAACTTGCTAGCGTCGGTGCGTAGTTCCATCTCGTCATTCGTATTGTGAATACCCAGAACCGGAGGTGATATCAATCTTTCTCTCAGAGTTTCAAACGTTTTGAGTTCTATCCCAGAAAACTTAAAGAAGTACCTTTACGAAGTAAATTGTAGAGAGGTTTTGCGAGAACAGAAAAATCTTCGCTGAATCATCAGAAATAAGAGCAGAAACCTAGGAATTTTTGCACGTCGTGAGTATTCTGCAGAATTGAAAAATTCGTCACTGCCTTAACATCTTTTTCTGTAAGTGTTATTCCGTTTTCGAAAACTTGATAGCCAAGGTATTCTACTTGTGTCTGAAAAAATTGACATTTCTCGATTCTCAATTCTAATTTATTCTTGACCAAAAGAGAAAACTTTTTCTAGGCTAATGAAGTGCTGCTCCAACGTTTCACTTGCAATCATAAAATTATCAAGATGGCCAACTACTTCACCTGTTTAAATCCACTCGGAAAAGATAGTGTTTACAAGACGTTGAAATTAAGGAAGCCATTTCAAGATCGACAGGTATTTTAGGATACTGGTATTGCCCGCATGGAGCTACAAAGGCTGTGTATTGGAGAGAATCTTCAGCGATTGGAATGAAATGGAAACCATCTTTAAGATTGAGCAACGTAAAATATCTCTTGTCCCGAAGTTTGTCTATTTGGTCTTTAATGAGCAGAAGCGAGTAACTATCGCGTAAGAGTGATTCGTGTAGAAAGCGGTAATCAACACATAATCTCGTAAGCCTGTTTTTTCTTCGAGTCAGAAAAATCGGTGACGCATAAGGTTATTCGCTTCGTTGGATAATTCCTCTTTCTAATGAGGGATCTATGATCTCTTGTAAATTTTCTTTCTTGGAAAATAATACTCTTCTAGGACTAAAATTTAAAGGTTCATGACTAGTACATCTGTTTGCTCTGTTTTTTTCAAACAAGTATGGACGTCCTGGTAATGCATATTTGTTTATAAACAAATCATTCAGTTTCACGCGCATATCGACGACTAAATTCGAATTAACGTCCAGTTAAAAAGCTAGTAACGTCGTTGTCAACGCAAATATCAATCAGAAAGACTTACAGAATTTTTTGTTTAATGTTACTCTGAGCTGCCAAACCTATAACAATTTTTTTCAATTTTTCTACCTCAAACAGCTGATGACCTTATCATTAAATTCGGAACAATAAAAATATTCAACATTTTACGATCCATATTATCCATACAGATATTCACAGTAGTTTTTCCTAAAATTTTCAATTCGCTGTTGTTTACTCCATGTACTTAGGATCTTGCATAGACGATGATTCCAAAATTTCTTTTGAAATAAATTCTTCCTTCATAAAACATACTGGACTTTCCGTATCGAGATGTGTGTTGAGCTGAATGTCGATGATCTCGCCGAAAGTGTTGGATTTATATTTGATGGTTTTGAAGCAATCACATGTATCCTCTTGATTGTCAGGATCTATGTTGTGAATCTGCAGTGGTTTCCTCTCATTTATGGGACATTACTTGTGACTACATCCCGTTTGATAGCACTGGAAGCAAATGCTTAGCTGTCTCTTCGGTAGCTTGCAATCAGTTGATATTACTACATGGGCTGAAGTCTTCGGCCTGACACAGAGATGACGCCACAAACAAAAAATCTGTATGCTTGTCATAGAGTACCAACCTTAACT
>JAUMHM010087904.1:0-10126 GCA_032362435.1 Melikaiella ostensackeni | reverse complement strand
CTCCGGATGACGAAGAATAAATCAAGCGCCGAGAAATCGAGGTAGGTCGGATACTTTTGGGACAGACCTCGTATATAAGCCGAAAGAATAAAGTATGTTTTCAATTATAAATTTGGTTGTTTATTGTATAAAGCATTACTACATAACATGATAATCAATCCATCAATCCATTGGAAATAACTCCTGAAGAGGTAAATCTACATGATGTATTAGAGAACATTATAAGGAGGAGTATGCTTGATTCCCCATTCATTATCGAAAATTCAGTTCTCTCGCAATTTGCTCATGCAGATGGTCAAATTGACACACAAACGATTGAAGGCAAAGAAGAAGAACAAGAAGAAAACGATTATGGTGAAGTACCTGCTTGTTTATATCAAAAGCAGGGAGTCAATTTCGACTATAAAAATTGAGCTGTTGACTTTCGGAACTCAAGAAAGAAGAAACATTTATCTTATACAACCATTCTCCAAAGGATCAGGAGGCTTTGTTCAGAACGACAAGGACGAAGACGACAAGAACAAATTAATAGTAGTGCGGTGACTGAGAATGGCAGTTCAAGAAACGCCATACCGTTGTTTCGAGAAAAATCACAAAATTTATTTCTGTGTCATCTCTACATGAATCTAGAGATATATAACAACAACGCGATACTTTTAAAAGCTGTGGAAAATGTTGCTCAATGGGTTTCTTCTACCACGCATAGCTGCATAATTTAGCCAACCATGTCTCCCGATGGAAAATTACTTTTAGCTTTTTTTGCAGATTTGAAAGAACCATCTGAATAGTTTGGAGTTGTCAGTGTGACTGTCACCACTATTCTTTTAAGGTATGATATTGACTTACATATTAGGAATAACATTATGAAGTTACAGATTAATTAACTTATTTAAACATTCTTGGTATAAAGCGGTTATGCAGGAAATAGACCTCTACATGTCGATAATACTGACGAATTTTGTTTCAACAAAGATATGAAACCTTCTTCTGATATTTGCGGTGTACGTGTCCGATCATAAATGAAGATTGTGTAAACAGTTCTGTTATATGTATCTTCATCAATATTATTATTATTTCTATAATGTTATTATATTATATTATTATATTATTATTATCAATATTAATATAAGAAGAGTCATCGTAACAAAGAATTAGTTTTATTATTAATGATTATCCAAACGAAATATTTCAGTCCATTACTCACATGAATGTAATAATATTTTTCACTCAATGATGATATTAAGGGGGTTGATTACACATAATTGAAGTCATATAGCGAAGTCTTCCAAGAGTTTATTTTCAGAATTATGATACTCCAAAGGATGAATATTTTCACAATTCGAGCTAATATTGTCATGCATTATCAATTATAACAATTTTGTAAATGAAGAGAATATACTTTTTAGTTCTTTAAAACGCAAAAGACTTAAAAATATAGAAGGGGTGATTTCAACCTCTAAATGTGAACGATTGCCCAAAAAAATATTTTTCTTTCATAGTCTTGGACCCTCTAAGGACCTGCAAAATGATCAAAAATCGGCGTCGGACACCAACCTAACCCCCCTTGTGGGTGGCGGAAGAAAAACCGATATCGACGACATTATACCTGTATCCATGATGAACTAAAGAATGGCAATGCTGCTGGTGTGGGTGGTATCATCGCTGAAATGCTTAAAAGTGGTGGCGGATATTTGTTTGTGTGGCTGAGCGAATTAATGAACATGTGTGCTGTGAATGGAGAAGTTACAAATGATTGGAGAAAGGGGATTATTGTCCCACTTTACAAGGGGAAGGGTGATAAAAGTGATTGTACTAATTATGGAGCGATTGGCCTGCTAAGTACCGTGGTCAAAATATTTACCAAAATACTTATTGAGGAGGCCACGGAAATAACTAAGGAAAGGATCTGAGAAGTCCAATGTGGATTTATGCCAGGGACGTCATGTGCGGATCAGATATTCTGCTTCAGACAGGTCATAGAAAAAATCTTGGGCGTAAACAAAAGAGTTTTCTGTGCATTTATTAATCTAGAAAGAGCTTTCGACAAGGTGAACAGATCTAAACTTTGGGAAGTCCTGAAAGAGTGTGGAGTGAATAGTTGGCTTCCAAAAGTAATAAAAGCAACAGATAATGGTGGTGAAGCGAGTGTAAGAGTAAATGGACAACTGAGCGATTAATTTAATATTAAGCAGGGCGTTAGGCAAGACTGCCTTATGTCCCACTGGATGTTCAATACACTCATCTCTCGTTACTGTGCCAACCTCGGGTCTGGTCGGCACAGTAACGGGAACAATTAAAATTTACTTTGACCGGATTTAAAGCATCGAGTTAGTAAAAACTCAGAACCGCATGTACAGGTATAGTCTCTGAACCCGACACACATACACAAGTATATGCGCAGAGGTTTGCGATATAAATAGCTTCCAATACGTCGCTGAGTGTCCGGGCGAAGACCTTGAGTATTCAGTTGCAAGGGACGCTCAGGGGGGGAGACAGAAGCATTCAAGCGTGAACGACCAAAAAGCCGACACAGAAACGGGCTGCACAGTTACGGAAGATGAGTGTATATAAATTGACATGTGTCCATGAATGGCTCTTTTAGAGAGAGGTGGTGTTGATCTCGAGACATTGAAAGTACGTGGACTGGCGTTTTCAGATGATAAGATTGTCATGGCAGAATCAGTCGATGATTTGCAGAGAATAATGAGCAGACTGGATACCAGCATGAAGAGTGTGGGTCTTAAATTAACGTGAATAAAACAAAGATTATCGTGTTTGAGAGAAGGGGTGGGAAAACAGTATGCAACATTGCCCTAAACGAGGAGAGGATAGAACAAGTTGATGAATTCGTGTGTCTTGAAAATTTATTTACTGCTGACGGAAAAATGAATGCAGAGATATCCAGGCGTATAAACGAGGGAAGAAAGATTATCGGCAGTGTAGGAGCTATACTAAAAGTAAACATATAATGAAAAAAACTAAAATTGTAATATATACCTGGGGTGATTGTTAGAGAGATTGATCAGCAGCCCTTTTTGGAGCAGTGTTGTGGGGCGAGTGAGTTGTTTTAATGAAAAACACGCGACGACTTCCAGATTGATCTAAAACCTATCCTTTCCCCTACACATTCCTTATTTACCTTCACCATATGAATTTCTTTATCTCTGGTAGTCTAACGAGTCTAGAAGCAAACGAGTGGTATAATAATGGTATAATAATAAATAATAATATGTTACAAGATTTGAATCTGGCAACGTTCAATAAATGAATGCAAGTATTTTATTATAAATTTTATATTCTTCTATTTCAACGGTACACTATCCACGTTTTGAAAATATGTAATATTTTTCATTGATGTTTTTAGATACGAGTAGAGATGACAATACAGAACCCGAAAATAATTTTTGGAGAATTTCGCGAAAGGCGACTGATTTTATACATTATTTTCATATACAATTAATGGAGGGGCAAAGATTCTTGATCTCAGGATTTTTCATACCTGCTAGATTTATTTATTATTCATAGAACCTTCAGAAATGTTCAAGTATAAAATCTTTTTTTTTCATCTGGACTGAATTGTAGAAGCAATGAGGTTACTTTTGCCATCTTCTGATACAAGTGCGTAAAATATGCGATTGCTGACGAGTGCGAATAGCTGAAGGCAAATGCTGCAATCATGCAAGTACGCAAATTGCCCGATCGAGAAGAATATTTAACGTCTTTTTACCTCTTTTCGAAAAATTTTCCCATCTCTTCTCCCTGAGATAAATTCTGGATCCACTCTGAATAACTGTTCGAAGTTATCCTGAAATAATTGAAGAACTTTGTGCACAAATCTTTTAGTGCGCAAAGTTCCTTATCTGCAAATCGCGCATGAACTTCCAGTGTATCCATGCGGGAAATATATTGTCAGTAGGAATGGACCACTTTGCAAATCACTTGAGTACATTCAAAGTCCACCTTTCGAAGTGGATATTGCAAAAATTATAATACTTTCTTAAAATTTGTTTTATTCAAATTTATTTATTCTTTTCATGTATACAATTGTAATTTTTACATATCTAAATCCCCCCTCCTGCACAGGAGATCGACAGACATTAACCTTCCAACTAAAGCCCACTTAACACAATTACCTCGAATACCCTACTCTTAATAAGCCTTCAGGTAATGCCTACCGCACCGTCTGCGGCCGGATTTTTTATTAGAAACGCTCGAATTCGTCTGAACATTTGTTCAGGGGAGTGGGAAACTGCGGAAAACCAAAACTCCCGAGCGCAACCGGTTACCGACAAGCGAGTCTGGATGTAGACATTTGAAAATATCAAGTGTCCACATCCATTTCCGGCTTCAAACCTGCTGTCGGTTCATTTGTGTTTCGTTTACTATTGATTAAAAAATTTTTGTGTAAAATGTTATTGTACAACAAGCCTTTTAAAAATAATTATTAAAGAAAATTTCAGGGACCTTCTAGATCGATTCATGCTAGATCGATTCTTTAACTTCGATTTTTATAGTGCATCGATTCACATGCATCCGATTCGAAATCGATTAAAAGATCGATCTCTTTGAATGAATCGAACATCCCTAAACGCCGAGAACATTTAGTATCATTTCTATATCTCCCGCAACAGTAATTCCACCACGTGTGAAGGAAGCGCGTCCGAAATTATCCACATTATGCTCCAAATTGGAAGGACGAAGTATTGCTCGCAAAGCATGCAGCCCTCGTCTCATTATTAAACAGCGGTATACTTGAGGATCATTATCCCCAGGATTATCGTGACGCTGATTATGAAATCGGCCGGCTTGGAGACGCGCATAGAAAATATGGCCATTGTTGAGTTGTACAGAAGCGTGCCCATATAGATTATCTTCTTGTGGAATTTGTGCAACACGCTGCATTTCTCCATAAAGAACAGAGTCATCTACACCTTGGCCACCTATCATTTTTTGTATATAAACTTGGCTTCCATCAGGAATTTCAAAAGGATGGGGTTGTGGAATCTGTGGAATCTGTGGAGGTGCACCATTATGCCCAACAGGTATTGGTTGTCGAATGGGACGGGCCCAAGCATCGTTTACTGTAAAAAAAAAGATTCATCAAATTTTGAAATACTGGGAAGATAAGTGTTAGTAAGTAGATAATACCTAACACCTAACCCATAAAAACAAAACAGCAAACACCTAACACCCAAAACCTTCCATACCTGCTTCTCCTTTCTTATATGTTCCACCTATTCCCCACCCCATTTTCCGGATTCACGGGTCGTCTTCACACCAGCGAGCAGAAGTTCAGTTACGCGCACGGAAAATGAACGGAAGGAGTGAACCTTAGAGAGCAAAGGGAGACACAGATATTGGCTGTATTTTACCCACCAGTATACTTTCTCGAAAGTTTCATTTCTCCCATCTATTTTACGCGCGAGTACCCAGCCTTGCACTCGCCGGTGTAAAGACGACCACTGCCCATACCCAACTTGACCACTAGATGCTCTATAACTCATTTGTCTCTTACACCCAACCCACATCCCCTCCATTTCCTCATCTTGTCTGACATCTTTCACACCCTCTTCTGCCTTTTTCTTATATATTCGACCCGTCTTTTTCATGTGTGGCCTAACCCGTTTCCCTCCAATTACCCCCTTGCCTCAACACCTTATGCCCCCTTCTGAACAAAACTTCTTACGGAGATAAGGAGGGTGTAGAATTTTTCAGAATAATTTACCAACATAGTTACCTGCATCTTAAAATTGCGATTTATACAAGAAGCAGGCAGTATGCGACTTTAACGTTGTTAGACTCAACATCTAACCTCAAAACTCAATCAACTTTCTATAAGAGTCCTTTGAGTCGTTCAATATTATTGTGCGGTTGGTAACATAATCTGGAGTTTTCTGAATGTGACCTGGGCTATCATTTGCAATTCATAACTTTTATAGCTGTTTCACGTTCAGACACTTTTGAATTGTTTCATTAAAAGTGATAGGGGTGAGTTCTGGGAGCTGTTGATTATTATTTTTTCATTTATCACAACAATCTCATATTAACAATAATGTTTAGTCTTCCTACTATTCGTAATAGTTTCTTACAATGAAACTGCAAAAAAAGGGGTTGAAAATCACAAGTCGGTTTGTAAATGTTTTGCTGTGATTCGAGTGTTAATTCTACAAGTTTATTGTGAACTTGCTGCGATTAGTGGTGGAATTTTATCATTTTTTCATCATACATACAACTTGAACCCTCTGTTGTGTACGTTTAAAATTTTCGAGTTTGTATCCAACTTTAGAGACGTGAAAAACCTCGCAAAACCATATTTTCATTCAAAACCCGATATTCCATTCAAATTTGGTTCCCCATAATGCATTTTCAGAAATTTTGAGGTTATCTTCGGATTTGGTAACCTCAGAAATCTTGTCGAACCAAGTCTCATGTGAATTCTTAGATTGTTTTGCGACTTATTGGTTTGCTCTACTTCATTTTTGAAATTTTGAGGTGAGATTTGAATTTCGTAACCTCAAAAACTTTGCAAAACTATAAATTTCTTGGGTTTCATGCGAACTCATATTGTATATTTGCATTTTGATTCTTTAATTTTGAGGTTAGACTCGGATTTTGTAACCTCTCAACAGCCTTGTGGAACCGAGTTTCACTCAAGTCCCAACATTTGTTTCAAATTTTCATATTTGCCATTTTGGTATCCACCATTTCGAGAAAGTTTTCAAAATTGTGACAAGTTCTGATCTAAACCAAACAGAGCACACATGGCGCTACCTTCAGCCTAACAAAAAATAAGAAAAGTTACCAACAGCGGATATTCTTCTTTACCAACAGAAAAGGAAATAAATCAAACTTCTGCCGTGGTACCCAAATGTGCCGGTCGATATTATTTATTTCAATAATAAATTTTTTTTCTCCCAAGTCTATGCTTTGCCACACATTGTGCTTCTATCTTTATTAAGATTTTGTCGAATATTTTCTGCTTCATTTCAACTTTTATTCTTAAATATGGGACGAGAAATATCGATCTCAGGCCTGGCTTTGTCACGTGACTGATGTGTAACATGGCCTTGAAACTGTGCAATTTAAAAGTCGGAAGCATACCGATCTTGTCTTGTATTAAATTTTTCAAATTTAAATTTTCAAATATATCTTGAAATTGTCTGATTTTTGAGGAATTTTTATACAATTGAAATCACATCGCTAGATATTGTGCAGTATTTCTGTGATTTTTAATATTTATCGTCCATTTTCTCGGAAACTATCAGTCGCAAAGTAGAAATGTAGAAATGTAAATGTAGAAATGTAAAAAAAAAATGTAGAAAAAAAATCGCAAAATAGAAAAAAGTAGAAATAAAAAATATTCAACATAAAATGTATGTTTTGAAAGCATCTACATCCTTTAATTGAAGCTTTCTTGTAAATTATTATTATTTACTGAAATAAACGGAAAAGGAGACGAAATTTTCATATTTTTTGGCGGTTTGACATTAAAAATCAAATTCGCGGGTATTTTCGTTTCGTAATTTTAAATTTTTAATTATTTAATTCGAACGCTTTTGATTTAAAATGACACAATTCCAATTCCTTCAAATTTAAAATGATCCAACTTTCAAAATTCTAATCTGAAATTATTCAATTTTAAACGTTTTGAAATTGTTCTATTCTCAAAATCTTAATCTGAAATTATTCATCTTCGAGATTCTCAATTCAAAATAAACTTGTTCAATTTTGAATCCTTTGAATTGGAAATGATGCAATCCTAACTCCTTTCTAATAAAATTCTCCAATTTTCAAACTTTTAGTCTCAAATTTTTCAATTTTGAGAACTTATAGATTAAAATTTTTCAATTTCAAATTATTAAATTTTTAATATTAGAGGTACGTGAACGCGCGCTTCACGCACGTAAATTTACTGCTAGTACTAATTACTAAACCTATCTAACTAGAACATTGCGATAATCGCCATTTTTTATTTCCATATGTTACAAATTTTCAATCTGGACACGTGGCACTATATAAAATGATAGATTTATCAAACTTTCAACATATAATTTATTAATCATGAATTTTATATTTCACTTTCGAATGTACAGTTCAAGATTAATATTAATGTTATGTGTAAAGAGCATATTAAATCATCTCAAGGTGGTACTGTCTCATTTTCGAATAAAATATGAAAAATGTGCAAAAATCTAGCATCACCTCAAAACATTCTAAAACTGAACTTGCTGAAAAATTGTAGTATATTAACCTGTATGTATAAACAAAAGGATTGCGTATGTTGTAATTTTCTATCACCATATGTTAGAAGATTTGAATCTAGAAACGTGGCAATATTCTAAAATTTATCATATTTTTATTATTATTATTATGGTTATATTATGCTATGATAGGTAAACTTACTTGCACAATTAAAAAAAGCCATGCAGGCAAACAATCGAATGCCGACCTTCATTGTTTCCAAACCCGAGTATAGATACGGAAAGAGAACTGAAGACTAACTTGTGAAGAATTTCGTCAAAGGTGACGGACTTTATAGATTATTCACAATTTCGTGGGTGAGCAAAGACCTTAATCTTAGTATCTTTCTTATCTGCTTGATTTATTGTTTATAGACAGTGGCGTAACTAAAAACGTGGGGGCCTTCCTGAAAAAATGTTTAAAAGAAAGAGCAGTTCATATAATACAAAGTATTGTCCCATTTTAAGAAAAGTTCGAGGTATCAATTGCCTAACGCTAAACAAGATTTTCCAAAAGAGCCAAAATTCAAGCAAAAGAGACGAATTTTCAATAAAATAGTTGAACTCTCAACGGAATATGTGAAATTTTGAGCCAAGAAGACGAAATTTTTCGAAGAAGGTTGAAATTTTAATAAAAAAGTTCACTTGCGAACAGGAAATATAAAATTTCTACCTAGAAAGATGACTTTTGTGCGATTGAAATAGATGAATTTTTAACAAAAAAGATTAACTTCCTACCTAAGAAGATGGATTTTCAAAAAAAAGTTCAGTTTTATAACTAAAAAGTCGAATGTTTCAGAAAAAAGTCGACTTTCAAACCAGAAAATATGACTTTGCAACAAGAAAATTAATTTTTTAATTAAGAAAAATGAATTTTCAACTAAATAGTTGAATTTTCAACTAAGAAAGATAAATTTTTAATTTAAAAAATAAATTTCAACGAGAAACTTAATTTGCAACGAAATACGTAAATCTTCAACCAAGGAGGCAAATCTAAAAAAAAATGATTTTTTAACAAAGTATTTCAAATTTCGATCAAGTAGTTGGATTTTCAAGCAAAAAAGATGTTTCTTTAAATCTAATAGTTGAATTTTTAAACCAAAAGGATTGATTTTCTAACAAGAAGAACAATATTTTACCAAGACAGACGAATTTTCAAACAAATTGTTCAATCTTAAAGCCAAGAAAATGAAATATCTGCAAAAAGTTTAATATTCAATCCGAAAATATTATTTTCAAATAAAAAGTTTGATTTTAAACCAAATAGTTGAATTTTCTACCAAAAAGTTAATTCAAGTAGTAAGGGGCAACTATGGGGTGACGGCCAGACACCACCACCACTCGGACTACCCCCACCACTACGTCCGGCATCTCTTTTCTGCATATCTCAAAAATTGCCCTAGATATGAGGGTCATAACACTTTTCAAAGTGATGACCACTGAAAATAAAATTTTTATAATCTACGGCAACGACGTACTTTTCGTATAGGAATTCAAATGCGCTCATATGCGCCATCAAAATTTTCTGCAAATCTAAAAAGTTGCCCAAGATATGAAGGTAATAACACTTTTCAAAGTGATGACCACTGAAAATTAATTTCACTAAAAATTAATTAATCACTGTGAAAAGTGTTATGAACTTCATATCTTGGGTAAATTTTTAGATTTGCAGAAAATTTTGATGGCGCATATGAGCGCATTTGAAATCCCATACGAAAAGTCCGTCGTTGCTGCAGATTATGAAAATTTTATTTTAGTGGTCATCACTTTGAAAGTGTTATGACCTCCATATTTTGGGCAAATTTTTAAATATGCACAAAATTTTCGTGGCGCATATGAGCGCATTTGAAATCCTATAGGAAAAGTCCGTCATTGCCGCAGATTAT
>JAUMHM010087903.1:0-10126 GCA_032362435.1 Melikaiella ostensackeni | reverse complement strand
AAACCTGAACTGGCCCCCCCCCCCCCCCCCCCAACGAGACTTTGGGCTGGGAAAGGTATGTGACCTACATTCTTTCGGGTACATTTCGGGCTTGGGCATTTTCTTGTGTTCAAAACTAGTTCTGAGCAAAGTATTCGGACGATGCCCGAATTCGCTTATGGAGTGTAACATATATACTGAGGATTAGAGCAAGTAACAATATTTCACAAATCAACTCTGGACTATCATATGAAAGTCTTCATGAAATTGAATAGATTTTAATTTGAAATCTTCAAAATTGAATCATTTTCTATTAAACACATTAAGGTGGCCCTTAGTTACTCTTGGTGGAAGAATGTTTGTTTTTTTTTAATTCTTTCGCGGCACCCTTCAGATTGGTTCCACTTGATGGACAAGTAATTCTTATAAAGTTTCAGCTCAATCCTATAAGGGGAAATCGTATCCACGGGCTTGTGTGTAATATTCAAATAGTAGACAAAACAAATAATAATGTAGCGTCGGATTGGATTGATACTTTAGGTGACGAAAGGCATGCCCTCGGAAAAGTTTCAGGCGATAAATGGAGACTGAGTGTTCGGAATGCTAGGGGCCTAACTGACTTTGAGAAAAGATTATTGCGGGATGCAATGCACGTAAAGAAGATTGATATTTTATGTGTAACTGAAACAAAGAAAAAGGGATGTGAGATAAGAAATATTGAAAATGGACTCGAACTACGGTCAGGAGTAGATAAATAATCACATGGTAGCCAAGAGGTCGGTCTGGTTATGAATTAGAGAGCAAAACAGCATGTCAAGAAGTATGGATTTTTATCTCCTAGATTATTGTAGGCTAGAAAGAAAATGTAAATCAGAAGGCTATTTATTATAGGATGCTGCGCTCCAGTTGATGGTGACAGTAGTGATGTAAAAGATACGTTCTGGGACTCATTAAATTATATCATAGGTACTTGCGATCCTGCCAAAAGAATCATTTTACTCGGAGATATGAATGGATGGGCTAGTGTACAACGCGAAGGTGCCGACGGGTACTTGCTCATTTCGCAGTCTCAAAAACAAACAATAACGGGGAGTAATTGATTAGCTTATGTTCAGAAAAAGGCTTGCTTATTACAATTGCTTGGTCCAGACATAAGATTATCCACATTTATAGTTGGTCTGGAGGCGAAAGCCACAGTATAATTGAGTTTGTTGCAGCGGTGAAATACTGAGAGGGATAGTAAGAGATACAAGGGTTATGAGAGGATCTGAATGTGGAATGGATCACTTATTTATAGTTCCAAAAATGAACCTAGGTCAAGGATAGAAGAGAAGAAGAATCAATAATAAGTCGAAGCATACGTGAGTTGAAATAGAGAATTTACAGAATCTAGAAGTACAAATCGTATATTGCGAAGAGCTGAATAAATATTTAGGACATAATAGAGGAGATTGGAAGACGGAATCAGGCAATAAAAATGTAGAGGGTTCATGGATAATTTCACGGCATGGCATCTTCAAGAGTGCACCTGAAGTGTGACGTACTGCGGTTGTAGAGAGAAAGACTGGAGATGCTTAGTGGAATAATGAAATCTGCGTGGCTGTAAACTAGAAAAAGCAAGCTTACTACAAAAGTAAAAAAAAATACTATTCAAAGAAAGGAAGGATGAAATCGAAGAGGAAGAAGATATTAAAATGCAAATTGATTTTGAAGAGAATAAATTATTTTGAAACTGAGTCACAAAGATTAGGAAACGAGGTACTGGCACAATGTTAGCCGGAATTAGGAATGCTGATGATGGAATGGTATAGGATACGAAAAAAGTGAAAGACTGTGTGAGTTATTTTTTCAAGAAATTTTATGGAGGTCAAAGGTCAAGCTACGGAGCATAACAGCTGTGACACAGAAAAGGATACGCTAGACAATCCCGTCGTAGACGGCGAAATAAGAATCAATCTCCGCGAAATTATATTCGCAAATAAGAAGCTGAAGAATGGTGATGCTGCTGGTGTGGATGGTGTTACTGCTGAAATGCTTGAGAGTGATGACGGATATTGTTTTGTATGGCTGAGCCAATTCATGAATATGTGTGCTAAGAACGGTAAAGTTCCAAATGATTGAAGGAAGGCAATTTTCGATTCACACTACAAGCAAAAGGGCAATAAATGTGACTGTACTAATTGTACAACAATTAGCCTACTGAGTACCGTAGGCAAATTATTTACTAAAGTACTTATTAGTAAGGTCATGGAAATAACCCAAGAAAGGATCTGCAAGGTCTAATGTCGATTTACATATGCCAGAAAGATCATGTGAGGATCAGATATTTAGCATGAGAGAGATTGTAGAAGAAAGTTTGAAAGTAAACAAAAAAGTCTCCTGAAAACTGAGCGATTGGTTTGCTATTAAACAGGGCATTAGACAAGGCTGCGTTATGTCCTTCTGTATGTTCAATATATACATGGACAAATGTCTAAGAATGGCTCTTGTCGATGAAGAAGGTTTTGATCTCAGGGCAGTAGAAGTGCGTCGACTGGCGTTTACAGATGATAAGATTGTTACGGCAGAATAAATGGATGTTTTTCAGAGAATGATGAGCAGAGTGGATGGCAGTATTAAGAGTATGGGTCTCAGGATTAAGATGCATGAAACAAGAATTATTGTGTCTGAACGTAGGAATGAGAAAACAGTATGTTACATTGCCTCAAACGAAGAAAGGATAGAGCAAGTTGATAATTCCGTGTATTTTGCAAGTTTATTCAGTGCTGACGGAAAAATAGATGCAGGGGTATAATGACGTCTGGATGTCGGTAGTGTACAATCCATTACTAGAAGTAAAAATGTAACGAGTGAAGTTAAAATTGCAATATACGGGGTATCCCACCACCTACACAACCCCTTGTTCTACGTGACAGAGCACAAAGAAATAAGCGAAAAAGTCCCCAAAAAAATTTTTGCGAACCTTAATATGGTCATAAAAAAGCTTCAAAGTTGAGCCTAATCGACCAATGAGGAGCAAGCTTTAGCGGCCACTTGTACGTGTTTCAAACTTTGAGATAGTGTGCGTCTTTTGGAGACACACTTCAGCTCCCGTATTAGGTAATTGCCCATCTAGTCATCGCACTTCCATTGTTCATTGCAAAAAGCAAAGTTCAAACCTCCTTAACTGTTTACATTCTGAATTCTTCTCGCAACAACTTGTCAACAAGATTGAAGGAACATTCGCGAAATATATCAAAATTTCTCTCTTGAAAATTTGTTAGCAAGATTGAAATAGCAAAACACCTTTTCCAACAACAAAACTCATTCTTCTTAATTCTTCGCAGAGTTTCTGTCTCATAACTTGCAACAAAACTAAAAAAAGACTAAACATTCGCGAAACACAGCAAAACTTTTTTCTTGAAAATTTGATAGCAAGATTTGAATAACAAACCACATTTTTTTACAACAAAAGTCACACTTTTTGATTCCTCGCAGAGTTTATGTTACATAAGTTGCAACAAACTGACAAAAAAACTTAATATTTTCGAAACCTAGCAAACTTGCTTTCTTGTAAAATTATTAACAAAACTTAGATGATATGAAACTCTCCAGCTTTCCGAATTCAAAGTGCAGAGAAACCCGCAAACTAATTACTTGCGAATTTATTAATAAGCCTCAAATAACAGAACACTTTTTCAACAACCAGAAGTCACCCTTGTTTATCCTTATAGAGATTCTGTTACATTTACTGCAACAAAACTAGAAAAAAAAACTCAAAGCTCGAAGAACTGTATTACTTTAGTAAAAATTGAATTGCTGGTCAGTGGTATCTCATTAAAAATCATTCAGATTTTCTTTACAGATAGTCAGTAAAATTCAGTCAGTAAAAGTGATTTCACTGACTACGTCAGCAAAAATTGTGCTGTGATTATGAAATGCACTGAGCTTACCCACTTCTAGTAGCTACTTCATCAGTGAAATCTTACTAATTCAAACATAGCGAGCAGAGTTGAATAAAAAAGTTTTGGAAACAGAAACTTTAATCATGCAACCGAAAGTGATGCGATATTTTTCTAATGCGAAGACAAGTTAACTTCGGTGACATGTCTTGAATTTCAAAAAATAGATGAGAGTTTTTCGTCAGAGTTAAACATTGCCTATTGTACTTCCTGATGCTTGAAAATTTTTCGGGTAGTTTTTCCATCAGGGAATACAATAAGTAATATTTCACTTTAACGACAAACTTTTATCTATTTTTTTAAATTTAACAAGTGTCACCGAAGTTGAAAATTATTTACACTTTTCATGATTTTCAAAAAAAGCACTACTTTCAGTGCCGTGATTGGAACTTGAGTTTTGAAAGCTTATCGGACAGTTTTTCCATCAAGAAATACAACAGACAATGCTTCACTTTGACGACTAACACTTATCCATTTTTTTAAATTCTGAAAATTTCACCGATGTAAGAAATTGTTCACACCACACATGATTTTTTGTAAATACTCATGAAATTCTGTCGCATGATTCCAATTCATACAGTAAAACTTGCTGGGATAGTTTTTTCATCAAGGAACACAATAGGGAAGGTTTCACTCTGTCGACGAACTCTCACCTATTTTTTAAAATTCAACAAAGGTCACTGAAATTAAGAACTATCCATACTTCATGATATTCAAAAAAAGCACTACTTTCGATGGCATGATTGACATTTGAGTTCTAAGAGCTCTATGAGCAGTTTCTCCATCGGGAATTACAACAATGTTTTACTTCGACGACAAAGACTTGTCTATTTTTTTAAATTCAACAAATTTCACCGAAGTCGAGAATTTTTCACACTTTATGATTTTCAAAAAAAGCACAACTTCCGGTGGCATAATTGAAATTCAAGTTCAAACATATTTTTGGGTAGTTTTTTCTTCAAGTATTATAACAGGCATTGTTTCACTCTGACAACGGGCACTTATCTATTTTTCAAATTCAATCAATGTCACTGGAGTTGGAAATTATTTACACTTTTCATGATTTTCTAAAAAAAGGCACTACTCTGCGAAACTCCGCGACGAATCGAAAAGAGTGAATTTTGGTAATAGAAAAGGTGTTTTGTTATTTTAATTTCGTCAACAAATTTTCAAGAAAGAACTTTCGCTGTGTTTCGTGAATATTCAGTTTTTTGTCAGTTTTGTTATAATTTATGGAACAGAAACTTTGCGAGAAATCGAAAAGGGCGAGTTTTGTTGTTAGAAAAGGTGTTCTGTTTTTTTGATCTTGCCAATAAATTTTTAAGGAAGAATGCTTCCTTGGTTTTGCGACTGTTCAGTTTTTTGTTAGTTTTGTTGCAAGTTATGGAACAGAAACTTTTCGAGAAATCGAAAAGGGTGACTTTCGTTGTTAGAAAAGGTGTTTTGTTATTGTAATCTTGCTCATGAATTTTCGAGAAAGAATTTCTGCTGTGTTTCGCCAATGTTCAGTTTTTTTGTTAGTTTGGTTGCAAATCATGAACAGAAACTCTTCGAGTAATCGAAAAGGGTGAGTTTAATTGTTTGAAAAAGTTTTTTGTTGCTTCAATCTTGTCAATAAATGTTTGCGAAAAAGATTCAGAATTTAAAAATGCGGAAGCTGAAGTGTGTCGCCAAAAAACACACACTATCTTAAATCTTAAGGCACGTACAACTGGTCGCTAAAGATCGCTCATCATTGGATGACAAGGATCAAATTTAAAGCTTTTTTTGTGCCCAAACTTAGCTTCTCACAAAATTTTGCTAGAAGAATTTTGTTAATTTTTTAATGCACTTTCACATAGTATAAGGGGTTGTATAGGTATAGGTATAGTATAGGTATAGGTATAGTAATAAATAATAAATAATCATTTATACGAGTATATACCATGAATCGATTTTATTTGATATCTTATAAATGTTGATGCTATAAAAATATATTCTCTACAAAATTTATAGATCTATTCTAGAAGCATGTTTTATTGTTCTCGACTTTTTTTCTTACAACGAACGTTTCCGAAGGAAAATTCAAAAATCTAAAGCCTCGAGTTTTTTTTATGATTTTTTTTTTAAATCGTTCTTCGCATGGAAAAAGGGGTACAGAAATGGAAAATGCTCCTTGACGAGGACTATAACTTTTGTATGAGATGTATTTTTGTAGCATAAATATTTCAGAACATATCAAACAAAATCTATTTTTGCTACATATAAATGATTACTTAAATATTCAAGAGCCTGAGGATGTCATATCCCCTTATCTGATGCACCTAGCACTTTACTGGTATTTTTTCCCATGAAGTGGAACCAATCTGGAGGTGTTGTAAAAAATTCGAAACTGGAAAATAAGCGCCACCCTAGTACACATTAAATAATCAAGAGTTTTTAATTGCAAATGTTCAAGATCTTCATTGCAAATCTTCAAAATTGAACAACATATTCACAAAATAACGTTCGAAATTACGTATGTTCAACATATAAATCTGGAAAATTAAATAATCTGCAATTCTATATTTTGGGAATTCAAAATTTTTCAATTTTAACTCTTCAGAATTGTAGAACATTAAATTTTAAATCTTTGGTATGAAAGCATTTTTAATTTTCAAGATTTACAATAGTAAATTATGCAGGTTTCAACTTTTCGAATTAAGAATTCTGTAATTTTGATGACTTACATTTAAAATTTCTTGAATTTCGAAGATTCATAATTAAATACTCTTGATTTTTGATCTTCGAAATCATCCAAATTGAACAAATTTTATGTTGACATCCCTAATGTTCTAATTGTAAGTCTTCAAAATTGAAGTATTCCAAAAAAAAACATTACAAATAGATTATTTTAAATTATACGCATTAGAGATTAACAAATCTTCGAGATAGACCTATTCCAAAACGTTGTTCTAAATTTCCTTATTTAAATATTCAAAATTTAACAAGTTGCTAAATTTTAAAAATGGATTTATGGCTCAGATTTCTACAATATATTTGAAGAATATCTTATTACCATATAAGATCCGAAATTAACTTTTTAATTTATTTCTTCGCTTCTAATTCCTGTCGGGGTGAAATTAAATGAAAATGGAAATTTAAATTTAAGTTTGATAAATAGTCAATTAAAATAAGAAAACATGTTATAAACGCACTACGAGCGCTATTTTTGTTGATTCTCTAATATTCGTCTTAGATTGTATTTAAGTTTTTAAATTACCTCGAAGAAGACAATACGTTCCTTTAGGAAAAATCCTGTTTCCAGCTTGTATTCCATAGACTTTTCCATCACGCTTCACTACAGTATACTTTGATTCTGTAAAAAGAAACATAGGAATTTTTTATTAACGAATTTTTTCAACGAATCCAAAGTTATTGAATTTTGATATTAAAAGTTATTAATTATTGGTTGAAAAAAGTTATTAGTTCCAAACCAAAATATTCCTAAATCGAAATAATAAAGTCAGTTAACTTCAACACGTGAATCTAAGCACGCGAAGATTTTGTCGAGATGCTAGCAAAATATATTTTGAATAAAGGGAGAGGAGTAAAGACTTAATGAGAATTATGAAGACTTTGTGCAGTTAGAAACGATTGTATATGAATGATATTATTAATTATTAGAAAACAAATTAATAGGTGCAATACATTAGAGCTCATGCATGAACTACTTTTTCTATTGATTTGTTCAATTTCATTACGATACTTTTAGGTACATTCACTACTAGAAAATGAAACATCATATATGAATGTCCCTTAACACTTATAATTTCAAACATTTATCTCATTTAAGCTATTTAATTTGTATAATTATTCAAACAACGAAAACTATTAGGATAATAGCATTGAAGGAGAAGAGATAAGAGAGAACGAACTCGACCTTTAGTCATGAGTAGATAGTGAATCATATGGTACTCAAGGAGTCGGTCTGATTATGAATGAGAGAGCAAAACAATATGTCAAAAAGTATGAATGTGTATCGCCTAAATTACTATGGATTAGAATGAAAGAGTGAAACAGAAGGCTATTTATTATAGCGTACTATGCTCCAGTTGATGGTGACGAGAGGGATGTAAGAGATACCTTCTGGGACTCGTTAAATATATTAGGGATAAAGGGATAGGATAGGGATATATTAGGGACTTGCGATCCTGGAGAGAGAATAATTTCACTCGGAGTCATGGATAGCTGGGCTGGTGTGCAACGCAAAGCTACTGACTAGGCACTGGGATATTTCGGAAACCCAAAAACAAATGGTTATGGGCATAAATTGATTAGCCTATGCTTAGAAACAGGCTTGTTTATTATGAATACTTGGTTTGAACATAAAAAGATCCACATGTATACTTGGTGAAGAGGCGAAAGTCACAGTATGATTGACTTTGTTGTAGCGGATGAGAGACTGAGAGGACTTGTAAGGGATACAAGGGTTATGAGAGGCTCTGAGTGCGGAACAGATCACTACCTCTCAGTTTCAAAAATGATTCTAGGTCAAGGGTGAAGAAGAAGAAAAATTAATGATAAGTCGAAGCTGACGCAACCTAAAGTAAAGAAATTGCAGAAACCGGAAGTACAATTGGAATATCGTGAAAAGCTGAATAGATATTTGAGACATCATGATGAAGACTAAAAGACTGAATTAAACAATAAAAATGTAGACGGTGCATGGATAATACTACAGGATAGCATCTTCAAGAGTGCATCTGGAGTGTGCGGTACTGCGACTGTAGGAAGAAAGGCTGGAAATGCTTGGTGGAATGATGAAATCCGCGTGGCTGTCAACGAGAAAAAAAACAAGCGTACTCGAGAACGTTAAATAGTAATGGTCTTAGCGATGAGGAGAGGATTAGATTAGAAAATGATTATAGGGATAAACACTGAAAGCCAAGGTAGTAGTCAAAGAAAGCAAGGATAAAGTCAAAGCGAAAGAAGATAAAAAAATGCAAAATTACTTCGGAGGAAATGAGAAATTATCTTGGAAATGGGTTAAGGAGATTAGGAAAGGAAGTTCTAGCACTGAGGTAGTCGGAATTGAGAATGCTAATGGTGAAATGGTATGGGATTCGGACAAAGTGAAAGACTGTATAAAAGATTTTTTCAAGAAATTGTATGAAGGTCAAGTTATGGAGCATAACCACCTTCACGGTGAAGAGGATACGTTAGACAATCCCATCGTAGGTAGCGAAAGAAGAAGCAATATCGACGACATTATATCTGTGAAAGAGAAACTAAAAAATGGCAAGGCGGCTGGTATGGGTGGTATCACCGCTGGAATGCTTAAGAGCGGTGACGGATATTTGTTTGTGTGGCTGAGCGAATTTATGAATATGTGTGCTGTGCATGGTGAGGTTTCAAATGATTGGAGAAAGGCGATTATCGTCCCAATCTACAAGAGAAAGGGTGATTAAGGCGAGTGTACTACTTATAGAGCGATTAGTCTACTAAGTACCGTGGGGAAAATATTGACCAAAATACTTATTGAGAAAGTGATGGGAATAACTAAGGAAATGATCTGGGAAGTTTAGTTTGGATTTATGCCAGGGAGATCATGTGCGGATCAAATCTGTAGCTTGAGGTTGATAATAGAAAAAAATTTGAGAATAAACAAAAGAGTTTTCTGTGAATTTCTTGATCTGGAAAAAGCTTTCGATAAGGTGAATAAATCTGAGCTTTGGGAAGTCCGAGAAGAGTATGGAGTGAATGTTTGGCTTCTATGAGCAATTAATGCAATATATAATGGTAGCGAAGCGAGTATAAAAGTGAATGGACAATTGAGTGATTGGCTTGATATTAAGCATGAAGTTAGGCAAGGCTTCCTTAGGTCCTCCTGGATGTTCATTATATACATGGACAAATCTCTAAGAATGGCCCTCTTAGACGAAGAAGGTGTTGATCCCGGGACAGTGAAAGTACGTAGACTAGCGTTTGCGGATGATAAGATTGTTACGGCAGAATCAGTCGACGATTTGCAGAGAATTATGAGCAGACTGGATACCAGCATAAAGAGTATGGGTGTTGAGATTAACGCAAATGAAACAAAAACTATCGTGTTTGAAAGAAGAAGTGAGAAAACAGTATGCAACCTTGCCTTGAATGAAGAGAGGATAAAACAAGTTGATGAGTTCGTGTATCTTGGAAGCTTATTTACTGCTGACGAAAAGATAGATGCAGAGATATCCAGACGT
>JAUMHM010087902.1:0-10127 GCA_032362435.1 Melikaiella ostensackeni | reverse complement strand
GTTGCAGGTGTTCTTGCTGGCCAGATTGTTAATCGATGAGATCTGTTCGATCATCATGCAGCTCACCATCATCACCGTCTCGCATGCTGTGGCCCCCAGCGGTGGCTTTAGAGGCGCCCGATGTTCCTCTGGAAGCGACCGTCGTTTCAATATATTTTCAAAATTTCCATTTTTGTGGGTTTTAGAAAAGTGCAGAAAACCTACTCTCGAGTACAACTGGTTTTCCAACTGTCGAGTTTGGATGTAGATATTCGATGTCACCGAGTGTAAACTAAACAGTCATCCTCGGCGTCAAACCTCCCGCTTGACATTAATTGAATGCAGTGAAAGCACGACCTAGACGTATATCACAAACGCATACCCATCCGGGCGCTAGCTGCGCTCAAAATGGCTTTACGTTCGCGATTCTGCCCGAGTTGAGATTCACCGCGCAGCTATTGTCGTCGGTTTAATTTCAATTATATATTGGTTTTAAATACCGCGCTTGTATTTGAAATATGTCGTAATACAATGAACTGATAGGTATGTTCACTTTTGAATGATTTTTAGTCTTCTGATCTGAAAAATTTTCCGTGCATTTTATTGTCGAAGAACTGTTCAAGGAAGTTGTTGACCTTTGCTTTCTTCACCCGAGCTTTTAGAAGCAAAGAATCTAGATGTAATAATGCACGTACCTCAACTCTGATGTTAAGATTCAAGCCAAGGGTTTCGACCGCTTGTTCCGCGGTTTTGTAAAGGAACGCTTCGTTGCGAATTATCTCGTGATTCCTGATCATTGTCAGGAGAAGATCTCTTCCTTTTAAGACGATGTGAGCTGTACCCAGGATATCTCTTAGAAGTCCGCGTCCACCTTTACGGTGTGGGATGTACAAACGCGAAACGGACGAGTTAATATGCAAGCTCTTCTGCATATTCATGATTTTACGTGTGGCGATATCGAGGGCTTCAAGCTCGTACTTCGTCCATGGAACCACCCCAAATAAGTAGAGTAGAACCGGGACGGCAAGCGTGATAGTTGCAGATATCTTGTTCAACGCCGACAGATTGGAAGACCAAATCCGTCGAAGGAGACGCTTGTATCTGCTTTGGAGAGCCTCCTTCACTGATATTATATTCAGAATGCGGCTCTCTGGCAGACCTAGGTATAGGTTGGTCTCTCCGGCGCAAAGGTGTCTAATAGCGCTTCAGTTCACGAGTTCAGGCCCATCGCTAACGCTAGCAAGTCGTCCTCGTTTCAAATGAATCTTTGTACACTTGTCCAATTCAAAGTTCATACCAATTTCTCGCGTGTACCCCTCGACGATCTTTAGAGCATCCTTGAGATGTTGTATCCCAGAAGCATAGATACTCTAGTCTACGCAAGACGTCGACCGTCTCGCCGATCCGTCATCGTGTCTCCATCCAAATTATTTGCAGCACCCCGAACTCTAGGGCGATCGGCACTGTTTGCCGACTCATCGTCGGGTGCTCTGCGCGTTCAATCATTTCCAACCGCATTCACAACTGGGTTTGGTGCTGTCATAGTTGTTCCCACGAGGAGTTGGGGAAAGGGTTCGTCCACCCTTGCAGAGCTCCGCATGCAAGGGTAAGGCTGATACTCTAGGAGATCGCCCGGTATCCCAGAGACACCGTTTGAGTGTGATTCAAAAGGAACCGAACCGAACCGAATGGCGCAGTCGGTAGCACACGAACCTACGCATATTTCCTAATATATATGTGTGTGTATATTATATTATATAATAATTATTGTATGCTATAATTCCCGGATAGGCGTGGATATGGCGAAATTGTTTGCCGACTACATCCTGGATCAGGCCGGATAAGAGCCAAATAGGTATTCCTTGGTATTCCGTATGAATTCTGGATAGGCCCGGATAGAGAAATATTGTGGGCCGACTACCAACTATTCTATTTTTTAATAATTTGAGGCTATGTTGGACCTTGTTAAACACACGGAAAAACGGCATTGAAATAGATTCCATTTAGCTTTTTTTTTTGTTTCCGCTGGCAGTATAAAATATAAGAGACAAAATCAGGTATTTTTGAGAAATACAATTTTTAATTCCATACAATTCAAGTATTATATGGAATAACTTCCCTGTCATAGCTCAACTTATTCTTCCGTGTAACTTCCTAGTCTTTGGCCACTATTATTAGCCACCAAATAAAGATTATATTTAACAAATCAGTGCTAATTATATATTTTGGTTTGATTTTATTTTTTTGGTTTGGAATTATATGTTTGGTTTGACTATCTGAGGTATTAAGCGGGAATATTCAGATATGTACCTCGTTGTTAAAGTGCACGCGCAGCTCGCGTTGGGTAGGAAAATAGTGTCGACTACTGTCGGTCACTTGATATGAAGCTTATAGGCAATGTCGTTTCATGTCATACATATGGTTTTGTGGAAAAATGAATAAATTATGATTATTAATTTGAATATGTTTGCCGATTATCAAAGCTTTGTTCACCTAGATGGTTGTTCTGTAGTTGAATATTAAATCTGAATATACCGAGTTCGGGCCAATAATGGCAGCCAGTGACTGTCAAGTTGTAGGGGTTCTGTGATATCTTCTTTTACAAAAAATGGGGTTCATGATCACATAGGTGAATTTACTAAAATTTGTCGCATTACCCATATTTATTTAGTGAAAAACTCTGTTAATAAGTAATTCATATGATATATGTTCTATTATATGTAAGTTAGTCACCTGCTCAGCATGGTCAATCTATTGCATGCGTTTCCCTACATATTAAGTAGTTGTTTTAAATTCATATTTAAGTACTAAAATTCATCCACTTCTATTTTTTCTTTCAGAATTCAGTTCACAGGCACGCAATATACCTCCTGTACATCCGCGTGAAGATCTCCCTAATATACAGTATATCGAGTTGCAGAATGGTACCCTTCAAACGTTGAGTCCTGCATATTTTAATCGGCTAGTGAATAATGAACATTGGATCTATGGATATCGCGGGAGAAACTGTCTTATTTATCCAATATGTAATGGTTCAGGACAAAGGATTCTAGTCAGCGTTGTTGATAACAGCAGGGATATTGTATTAACACAAGCAATGGCTCAACATACTGGTTTACTCAACCTGTTCTGGAATTTGTATAATCCTCGTACTCGTGCAAGTGAAGCCAGGACGTGACATTGCAGCACTTTTGTCCAGTGCAATATCAGAACCGATTATCTATTAATGGATTAAGATGTCAAAATTGTACGATTGGCGTCGTTTAATAAAAATGTTTAATAGTAATTTAGTGATAATTTTTTTCTATAGAAATGAAGTAATGAATAAAATGGCTGGCCATCCGCCAATGACTGTCCATTTTCCTTATTCTACATATATCAAGAAATACTCAGTTACTCACATATAAACAGATTACAAGTGATATTATACTGTATATTTCTTTACACACTTCTCTTGATTTGAATTAACCCATGTAGAAAAATTTCATGGCAGTCTTGAATCATGCTATTCATCACGCTTGTCTATTCACGGAATGCTAGCCTGGTGCTATCTTGGCGCTGTCTAGTTTTGCTACGTGTTTGACTTAAAGCTTTCTGCAGTCTAGTCCCAGTCTTGGTGCTGTCTAGGAGTTCTTCACGAATTTGAATATAAGAAGACTGTCTAAATTTTAGCTTGGTTCTTGATAGAATCACGGTTTTTACTTAAACAAAAATTACAGAAGTGAATCCAGAAAATAATAATTTCAACATAAAAGATTTAGGTAATTCAAACAATCCATGTTATATGTTCATGTACAAATTACTAAAAATTTTTTTGATTTCAAATGAAAAAGGAAATTCATTTACTTAAGGCTCTATCGGCCTTAAGGAATACATTTTCATCATAATATTCACACTTCGTGCTCGATTTTCTGCGCTCACCGTATAATATGTACGTTGTGGTAGCTCCGGGAAATACGCCGAATTTAGGTGGCTCAAGCATCCAGGCGGGGATAAGTCTACGGGATTTGAAATCGGAGGCTGCTAGTGAACAAGTGAAAGTGTTTTTTTTCGGTGTGGAAGGGTGTTCATTGGAGAAAACGAAAGTATTCCAAAGTGATGGAGGGCATTGAGGTTACGGAGGATGGTGGGGAAAATGAAGAAACTTTCGGTTCGGGTTCCAAAAATGCAACCGAGAAGACGCTTCTGGCGGAGGCTACACTGAACAGTGGCGACTACTCACGGGAATTAGAGGAACCTGACTCGAAAACAGAAAGCGGGAACCCGCGGATATCAAACTAAAACCTGTCAGTGGGTAATAATAAGGCAAAAAAACGCGGCCCAGGACGACCTTTTAAAGTGGAGAGGCAAGCTAAATTAAACGATCAGAAAGGAGGAAATGTCAGGACAGCCTTTGGAAGACGTTTCAGAAAAAGGGAATGGGGAAAAAGGGAAACCCCTATGAGAATACGATGGCGAGAGAAAACCCACCTGAAGGAGGGGAGAAGGGTAGTGGATCGGAAGGAGAAAAGGACAACAGAGCAGATCTGCTTACGGGCGATGACAAGGAGGTCTACCAATACGAGGAAAGAGATACCGAAGAGATGTCCAAACTCAGCTTAAACGAGTTGAAGTAGGAACTGAGAGAGAGAAGCAAGAAGGAACGTGGTCATCGTGAGGGGTTTCAGATCCAGAGGAAAGTTTCTAGCGAAAGAAATATGGGACGAACTTAGGAAACTGACAGGAGTCAGCTCGATAATAGAAGACCTGAGGGACATAGCCGGTGGAGCATTAATAAAGCTTGACTCACTAGCAAATAAAAAGAGGCTGATGTCTAACAGCTTCAAACTAATCGAAACGTGAATCACATTAGAGGACGACTTCACCCTCAGGGAGAAGGAAATTTTGGAATGGATCAACAAGAAGGTGGAAGCAGCAAAAAGGAGGGGAGCAACTACGAGTGTGCATTACTATGTGAAATGAAGAATCAACGATAGAGAATACTACTGGAACGAGAAGAATGGGAGGGTTGAGGAAAAACTTTTTCGTAAGCAAGAAAGGGAAATAGAAGGAAGGCAGGGGCGCAATTAAACGTGTAGTATGGAATATAGCGGGGGAAGAAAGATTAGGGGTGTGTGGGATTTTCTCGAGTCGTATGACATAGTAATACTGCAAGAGACTTGGTTCGAGAAAGAAAAGGAGGACACTTTTTTAGCGTCACTGGACCAAGAATATGTATGGACAACCAAAGTAGCGGTAAGAGTAAAAAATAAGACGGGAGCGAAGGGAGGGCAAATCGTCGGAGTGTGCAAGAGTCTGGGCGGGAATTTCAAAATAGAAGAATGGGATATGGGGCTGAAGAGCAGTGCAGAAACATTGGGGGACACAGGAAACAAAGTGAATATTTTAACGATTTACAATAACGTAAGAGTAGCAAGAGCAGTGAATAGTATTAGAACTCTAGTCGAGGGTATGCTGGAGAAGGGAGAAAAAATTGTGATACTAAGTGACTGGAATGCGAGAGTGGGAGAGGAGTTGGGGGAGGGGAGGTAGACGATCTTGCGCCAGCGAAGAATTTCAACACTGTAAGAAAGTCGGAGGATAAGACTGTAAACCCGGAAGGGTACAAGTTATTGAAATTTTGCGACGAAGAGAGCTTGAGGATTCTTAATGGAAGGTTGGGGAAAGATGTTAGGGGAGAATGGACGCACATCGGAGAGGATGGGGGATCTGTAATTGATTACATAATAGAGTCAGAGGGAGTTGGAGGACGAAGCGGAAATAGAACTGAACAAGGAAATTTCTTTCAAAGAAATAGCGAAGGTAGTGGACAGAATGAAAAAAGGGAAAGCTGCAGGGAAGGACGAGGTTAGCATAGAATGTATTAGGTGGATGCCTAAGGAATGGGCTTTGGAAATGAGGGAAATTTTGAACGGATTCTGGAAGGATGCGAGGCTCGCCAAAGGGTGGGAGGTTGCACGAATCTATCCGATTCACAAGGGGGGCGACGAAAATGATAGAGGAAATTACAGGGGAGTAGCGCTGCTGGATGTAGGTTACAAAATTTTAGCGACTTATCTAAATGAAAGGATCAGGGACTGGATGGAAAAGAAAGGGTTATACGAAGAAAGCCAAGCAGGCTTTAGAAGAAAGAAAGCAACGCGAGACCACGTGTGGGTACTGAATTCGTTAATCAATAACAAACTAAAAAAAGAAGGTGGCAAACTTTACACGGCAACTATTGATTTAAAAAAACCTTTGACACCGTAGATAGGGACCCATTGATAGGAAAGCTGGAAAAGATTAAGATTAAGAGGAGAATGATGAGCATGCTGGAAAAAATATACAGCAGGACAGTAAACGAGGTTAATACGGCAGAAGGGACGTCCGAAAGCTTCAAAACGGCTAGGGGGGTAAGACAGGGGTGTCCATTGAGCCCAACCATGTTTAATATATTCATTGGGGACATGGATGAAGTTTGTGAAAAGGGGATTGTAGGGGGGACAGTGATAGGAGGAACTAAGATATTTGGGTTGAAGTATGCGGACGAAGTCGCCTTGATAGCAGACTGGCCGGAAGGGCTAAGGAAAATGCTAAGTAAGGTGGAAAAATACGCAAATAGGAATAAGCTCACGATAAATGTGGGGGAAACAAAAATAATCATATTTAGAAAGGGAGGAAAAAGAGAAGAAAATGCGAGCTGGAAGATAGGAGGGGAAGAGCTTGAAGTAGTAAACAGTTTTGAATATCTGAGGGACTATTGGAAAAACGTAGCATTTTATTTTCTCAACCCTTTCTCCCTAACTTCACTGTCGGATTGTTTTTCTAGTTTGCATTCTCAAACAGACGAGGTCCGACGTCGACGAACGAAACATGTATTATTAAAACACCACAATAAATAATAAGGACCAGTAGACAAAAACAATTAACATCAATTCTAATTATTACTACATCTGTCCAGAACTCTAAGACCTATTTATGTTTCTGATTTTCGATGATTTTTCACAGCTCCCTTTTAAATATTTCAACCTCATCTCCAAAGCACATTTTTTCCCTAGTACATAGAAAGTACACCCATCTCTCCATTCGTGGCCACTCTCGAGTCTCGTTGGCCACTAATCGAAGGCTAATAAAAATCTAGTTCCAACCGGATTTGACGCGACGAGTGAGTAAACACTCAGGGCCACATATATAATCTCTGAACCTGGCACGTACAAAAGTGTATGCGCAGAGAGTCGCGATATAAATAACTTCTGACACGGCGCTGACTGACCGAGCGAAGACCTTGAGTATAGGCCATCAAGAGACGCTCAGGGGGGAGATAGAAGCATTCAAGCGTGAACAGCCTTGAGGCTGGCCAGAGATGGGATGGTCACGAATGGCAAGATGAGTGTATCCCAGAATTTGGACGAGACGTATACAAAATGTTTAGGAATATAAATATGCTCCTTTATCTGAACGTTCTTGCAAAATTGCAATATTTATGACCTTTACAGACATATTTTTTGTTTAATCTACAATAAATTAACTTTTGTTCGCTATAGATTTACCAACAATCTCATGCAGAAAATACATTCATAGCCTCAATATATCTATGGTTCTAAAATGAAAAACTCATGAAAACACTATTTTGTACTGAAAAGTGCTTTGAGCCATCTCTAAATATTTTTTAAAAGAACATGTTGCTGCATGATGGCTACTGTAAAATAAAAAATAAAATTTTGGACCACCCCATTAGTCACCTGTGAAAATAATGTCATGAGTACCAAAATATAAGAATATTAGGAATTATAAACATTCATATAAATTTGAAAGAAAGCTTTCAGAAATACTTGAAATTTTTTCCAACATAAATTCGTGTTTGATTTTTGTCGGATCGTCATGTGTCACTGGAGCTACATGCATCGGTATAGAATATTCGATATTCGACGAGCGCCAGATGGGCTCAGATTTTTTCGAATCGAATCGCTACGCGTCGAATATCGAAAAATCCCATATTCGATTCACATCAAAATCGCTTTGAAATCAGATCGAATTATTTTGCATACGTCTAATGAGAATGTAAAACAATTGTACGAAAAGCTTGGCAGTTAAGGTAAACTATGTGGCATTTTTGATACCCTTTTGATACGAGTCGAGAAACTGCGGTCTCCCTTTGGCACGCAGTGGATTTTTTACAACAACCCGAGTAAAAATTCTTCGTCTTGATTCTGACTTGAATTGCCTCCGAGCAAACTGGAAAGAAGTGAAGACATCTTTTGATGTCTCATTGTTGAGACGGAGCCAGACTTTATTTCATGTCTTGAGACAAGCTTCTACGTCTTGAAGAAATATATTGAGTTAAGCGTTTACAACATGAGGGCAAGTGCTTATATCTTGAGTTGAATTTTTATATCTTGAGACACTAAAAAGTTTGCCCATAGCCTATAGACCAGGGAAGATATACCTGCCCTGGCGAAAAGGGTCATTCTGACTGTCATAAAAGCTAATCCTTTGTATGGTTAAATAATTTTGTATATTTTTATACAATATAATATATATATATATATATATATATATATATATATATATATTTATTGAATCAATTCATTTATGAATTTTTATTTGTATTATACTTGTTTGGCAGAAATACCGAAATTGTTTTTGTTTTGACGTATTTGTTACGTTTTAGGAGATCCTTATAGAAAATTAGAATTTTAATCTTTTTAAAGCAAATTTTTCATGGCTATAGTCATTAAGAACCACAGATTCTGAACTGTTAACTTAAAAACAACTAATTTGAAAATTGGACAATGTTTTTCTCATCAATTCTAATTCTTTGCACCTGTCAACTATCTCATTTCTGAGTTTAGGAAGGTTCGTCTTGAGACAAGTTTATGCCGAATTGGCTGAGTCCATAAAAGTGAGTCTTTATATGATGCCTCGACTCATTTTTGAGACGCAGCCGGACATCACTGTCTTGAAGTCGAACTCAAGACTAAATCCAGTCGGAATCAAGTCGAAGCATTTTTACTCGGGATCCCTGCTGAAAGTTTGACTTTCGTTTCTAACGTGGATGATTGACCGGTTGGATAGCTGGAGGGCCAACAAACCTCAAGAAGCCATAATAAGCTATGTAACCAAAAGTTTGGAACATAATTCATGCGTCCAGCAGAATTGTTATCAAAGTTATAAAAAGTAGCCAATAAATTATCATAAATTTCCATAAATCACCATAATTTCTAAAATTTATGGAAATGTATGGAAATTTAAATAAATTAGTATCATTCATTAAATGCATGGAAATTTATGAAATTTACTGTAATTTACCGGTAACTTTCGATAACAGTTTTGCTGGACGCATGCGCAATAGCTTGGGCTGCTGAACTCAAAGTCGTCGCTCACTGGACGTTTTCACGAAAGAACTCAAATTCGTTTTCACAACACCTTTATTGAAAATCCAATTTCCAGTACCTGTAGTGCGGGGCGAAACAAGGTGTTCCAACCCTAGGGCTGAAACATCTTGATTCGCCTCGCTCCACAGGTACTGGAAATCGAATTTCCACTAGAGTACTTGTGAAAAATAATATGCATTACACGGAACAGAACACAGCGTATTCAACTGGTGTGGTAGCTGCCCTCACTTTGCTGAGGCAGCAAACTTCACACTCGTTGAAAACGCTGTGTTTCATCCCTTATAATGCAAAATACTATTATTTGGTTAAGAATTATTTTTTTTAGCCTAAAAACTTAACGATTCCATTTTTGGTTAGAAACTTATTCTTTATCCTTCCTCTAGGGATATACCTAGGGAGGTTGTATATCCTCGAGGGATATACAACCTCTCGAGATTTGTTGAAAAACCAATCTAATAAATTATAGGAAAAACAGAAGTGAGCATCAAAAATAGCTGGGACCTCATCTCTGAAATTAAAAGTATCCACACGCCTGATAATTATAAAATTGTCTCACTAGATGCTAAATCTCTTTTTATTAATATCTCGAAAGAGTTAGTACCAAAAAATATCAAGATGGAATGGTCTAAAATTAGAGGACTTACAAATATACAGGTCACGAAATTTCTTGAATTAGTTGAATTTTGCCTAGACAATGCCCATTGTATTTTTCAAAATGATTTCTTCCAGCAAGTTTTTAGTGCCCCTATGGGTTTTCCGCTATCAGGTGTAATA
>JAUMHM010087901.1:0-10127 GCA_032362435.1 Melikaiella ostensackeni | reverse complement strand
ATTGATCAGCGACCCGTGTCGGAGCGGTGTTGTGGAATGAGTGTGTCGTTTGAATGAACAACACGCGACTTCCAGATTGATCTAAATCCTATCTCTTTTCCTATACATCCCTCATTTACCCATACTATATAAAGTCCTTGATCCGTGGTAGTATGACAAGTCTCGAACCAAAAAGAAATACGCTTACCCCGGAAGGAATTTGGCTTAACGGTATAATGATAAAAATAATGAATAATTGAAAACTTTTCCCCTTCGAACGATGAAAATGACGGTCAATCTATTTGTGGATTGAAAAAATTTGTCTAATCAATTTTATTGTTAAGATATAATTTTTTTAATGCAATAACAATTTTAAATTCTGGAATTTCTATTCGATTTTGTAATTTTGTAATTTTAAACGCTTTGAATTGAAAATTATTTATATTCAAAAGTTTGCAATTTTCAATTAATCGATTTCAAACGCTTTCAAATAATAACAATACAATTTCAACTCCTCTGAATTTCAAATGATCCAATTTTCAAAACTCTAATCTAAAGTTGTTCAATTCTGAACGTTTTGTAATTATCCTGTTTTCGAATTTTAAATCTGAAATTATTCAGTTTCGAGATTCTCCAATTCAAAATAAAGTTGTTTCATTTTGAATGCTTTCATTTAGAATTAATCCAAGTTAAATTGGTTTCTATTCCATTAGAAATATTGTCCTTTTTCAAAACTTCACCTAATCTACAATTGTATGATTTTGAACGTTTTAAAGTCAAAATCATTAAATGCATATATTTTTTCACTCTAAACTCTCTTCATTATAAATTATAAATTATTATTTATTGTTTGACAATTTTTTCATACTCCTAATATTGAAAAATTTGTTTAATAATATATGTCCACTTTTACCGTCAAAGCATTCAAGGTGAAAAACGTAAGCCTTCTTTCCAGAAAAAAAATTAAAAAATAATACTGAATACGAAGAAAGTATAATTTGTTGTTGATCCGAATTTTAGGTGGTCACAAGTTCATTTGTTCAAAGAATGCTGGTGATTATTGAAAAGATTATGAAAAACTCTATCGAACATGTAGAAGAAAAAGAATGTTAATTGGTATTAACAGTTACGATTCACCAAAATAGATAGTAGTTGACAAGTAGAGGGGTTCTAATTTCTAATTTTACATTATTAAAAGTTCGATCAATTGATGAATGACAAGTTTTTAAATTTTAATTTTAGAGGATTTAAGTTTGAAGAAGTTCTGGTGCTCCAAATGCTTTGATTTTGTAGCTTCGTATTCAGTATTTAAATTGAGATATTTTTTAGGTTTGAATGTTTTAGTTTTTTGCTTGTTGTAATGTCCTGGAAAAATGTTTGCTAATGGGAAAAAGCCCAGAAAATTGTTTTTGTTTTTAGATGCTACAATGATATCCTTTTTCATTCAAAACCTCTTTCCGGTTAGGGTAGTATACTAATAATGCTATTAAATTATTTTTCTGACGTCTTGAAGATCAATTCTATAATCAGAATTCTCTATATAACATTTTGACTTTTGACAGTATAATTTAAATATCATGATAGTCAACACAATAGACCTGTTTAGAGTTAAGGAAATGAAATTCATGATAAATAAAAATTTAAATTCTTCCTTAAGGTCCAATATTCAAAGAAAAAGAAGAAAACCTCCAAATCCTAAGGTAGAGGATTTGTAGGTTGCCTACATTTTCTTTCCTCTTTCTTCATTTTGGTCTCTTCAACTTAATTGGAGACATTTAAATGAGTATTGACCAAGTTTTATCGTTGGATACTTGTTTTTTTTTTCTAATTTCCGAGAATTTCGTAGATAAGTAGACTATTTTCTCAAACTTCAAAATTATTTAAAATTAACGGAAATTATTTATATTATTCTTTTGGGCATGGCTACGTGTATCGAAATTTCGATACGACTAGCTGGATTTTTCCGGACTTATAGATACTACCTATTATTATTTAATGATATTTTGCAATTTTTATTTAGCTACGATAAAAAGCGTTAATGAATTCCCAAAAGGTTATTCAATCCAGCCAGGAAAAAAAGAGTTTATTACAAATACTTGAATAGAGGTTTATGTATTTACGTTAATATACTCATAAAAATATCTGAAATGAAGTTGACTGATCTGCACATAAAAACAATGTCAACAAAGCTATAAATATAAACTAAAGGTATTACTAAATATTTTTTCGAATAGGAAAAAATTCTCGAATAACAAGTTTATTGCTTTGTTGACATCGTGTTTATGTACAGATGAGCATGTAATATTAACAAACTTAAATACAATATTGTCATTCAAACTCCTCTCGAACTATGGTATATTCAGAAATCGGATCCGAAAATTTTATTGTTTTCTGATTTCACCAATTTTAAGCTTGTTCTCAAAAAGCCTGCGAATTTGAGAATTACAATCTCATATCGACACCCGCGATTGAGTTATTAGTTTAAGAAATAAGATGACGCAGGCAAAACAATAAAAAAGTAACAAAGGAGATGTTTATTCTAGTTTTGATAAGTCTTCACATCAATTAAATATTGCAACGAATATTTGAAGAAAAAACATTTTGAACATTTCCTAAAAACTGCGCTTAAATTTCTAGTTCTATCAAAGAACTGATTTTTGGTAGTTTTGGAACTTTTTAAAAATCTTAGCACTTCCGAAATTTGTAAATCTTGCTAACATCCATCAAGAATTTCGACCGAAACTTCTTAATATGGTAATAAGATAGTGCTTGCTATTTTTGAAAATTTTTAGAATCATATACCCCTCATAATTTCCACCGAATTTAGAGATGCCGGTAAGATCATTTGCAGGACGTTTTGTCATCCACCGCAAAAACCGTTAGAAAAATCATGTTTTCCACATTGAAATAATCTTAATGGCATGGCTAAGATACATGAGTATCCAAACAGAGACCAAAAAGTTTTACAATTTTTGAACTCCTAAAATGATAATTGAAAAAACGATTACATTTCCAGGAAATTGTTTCACATATTGATTTTGAGTTGTCTTCAAAATTTATTGAATATACATTACGGGCAGAATTTAAAAGGAATTTTTTAAAACGTTTTAGAATATTCCCAAGTATTTGAAAGTATTTAAAGGTATTTCAGAATATCCCAACGGTTTCTATGGGATTTCAATACATATTATAAGATTTCCAACTAAATTTTCCAACAAACTTGTTTACTTGCTAAGTTATGTTCGCAAAATACAACTCAAATACTGCTCATAATTCAGACTGTAGAAATTATTTCTTAGAAATTCGTTAATCTTTGGTTTTAATTATGTAAAAATTAATTGGACAAGAAAGGCAATTATTGGTTCTGTTGCAGTGCAAAAGTGCTAAATAGCTATATAAGAAATATAAATAAGAATTCTTAAAATTCATTATACTTTTGCAAACGTACTTCCATAAATTACAAGTATTAATAATAACTTTGATTTTAATTTCTGTATTTTTTCGCTGTAATAAGTGGCAAATTAAAAATGTAGAAGTTACGAATACCTAATCTTTAGTAGAAATAATTTTTCAAATCTCATTTCATGATGCGTCGTCAACTGCATGGAAAGTTATAAAAAATCTCATGCATAATGTTTCATGTCATAAAGCCTGAAAAGTACTTAGAATGCCAGCTTAATCCTGCTCTTATAAAATTGATTCAATGATTTAATTTAATGATTATATAACGCTTTCCAACAAGTTGTGTTTTTAAATGTTTGTCTACTTCAATATTTTGTGTGTACAGGGTTTTATAAAGAGATTTCTTTGGTAAAGTAAATGGTGTCGATGGATACGGTTTATTTGATCGTGCGCCGTAACCCACGCTTTTCGCTTAGCTAGACTTTGAAGGTTGAAAAAATATATTTTGAGAGCCCTTAATAAGCCCTTCATTTCTAATAAATCGCGAGATCGACCAAGGTAACAGTTTCGTAGTTACGGGTATGACGGAGCTAGCTTCATGTGAACTCAGCGCGCAAGATATTTTTTATTAAAAATTGTAGAGCCAAAAATTTGGGCCTTATGGTTCTTTTCAGCCATTTATCAGCCCTTCACTTTTTTCGAAGGAACGGAACAGGACCCAAAAAAACTTAAAGATGATAATTTAATTTAACGAAATGTTTCATCGTTCCGAAATTTTTGAACAATAGACAAATGCTTCTCATAGGTTTAGCTAGTCGTCTCGAACTTTTGGGATGAGTAGTTGATCTTCTTTTTTATAATATTTAATAGATGAAATTAATATCAAAGTTGATTATTGTGTTAAAAATGTGCTGTATGAACGTTTCCCGTGCAAAATAAAATACTTAACGATTTAAGCTTTTTAAAATGCAAGAAATTTATAACATTGTTTTTACGAAATTTCAAATATCTACAGATGTCGTGAGCTTGATAATTTTAAGAATCGCTGCTTCGGAGTTCCGCGGGTATATTCAATTATATCAAGTAAACAATACAAACTACTATATGTATCTCTGAAAAATTTACACAAATTAGAAAATATTTGTATGCTCTTCCGGCGTTTTATAAAAATTATTATTATATTTATATTATGGATGCGCATACTATCTCGACATACGACTTTTCAAAAATGTAAGATATTTATGACATTGTTTTCAAAAAATTCCCAATCTCTGCAGAAGCCATGACTTTGATTATTTTTAGAAATGCTGCGTGGAGTACTGTGAATGTTTCCAATAAAATGTAGTATACGATAAAAATACATGCCTCTAAATAATGTATGCGAACTAGAATGTAATTCTTAATCTCTTCCGGCGTTGATATTAATTTTTTATGATATTTTTTTAAATATTTACATTATAGATACATATAAGGTTTCAACATACAAAGCTTTAAAAATATATGAAAAATTATGAACTTGTTTTTATGAAATTCCCAATCTCTTCCGACGAGGACAGCAAAATCTTATCAGAAATAAATAAACTCAGCTGCTGTTGTTTTTTACCTGTTTTCAACTTCTTTTTTCTATTTTTGGTTAAGAGATGAAAATGGATTTTGTGCTTAACTAATGAGTTTCAATCAAGTTTTTCTAATGCAATTTTTTCCAGGTTTAGATTACGAGAATCTTCAGATTTTAATTTAAAATAGCTCATTTTTTCCGTCAAGAAATATTCTATGTTTTCATAGAATTCGAGTTTGCAGTTAATTTTGCGTTTACTGATATTAACTTCCAGTTAATGATGATAGAATTAGTTTGTATAGAAAGAGTTCTTTTTTTAAAGTCGTAATATCATAAATCGGTAAATTCGGTTATTTATTTTGGGAGAAATTATGATTTTAAACTACTTTTTTCTATTATAAATTGGCTGTGGCTGCGTGTAAATAAATAGCTGATGATATAACTGAAATAACGAGTCTTGGACTTAAAATGTGAAATGTCTCTAGAAATGAGTGATGAATCAAAATTTCTTGAAAAATTGGCTTGAAGCTTCATCTAATAAAACTTATCCTAAGATTTTAAGATGAACCAGCTGAATATTGCAGGCTACAGGTCGACTGAAATGCTAAAAATGATACCTCTTTTATGTTTTCTGAATCCGCTACGCCCTGTTTTTAAAAAATGTACATTGTGCGTGCACAAAAGTTATTTTTTCAGCAATTTTTTATTGATTTCAAAAGATTTCATGCGAATCGATAAAGAATTGGCTGAGATATACGTGAAAGGGTCTAAGTGCATAGATATTTTGAGATAAGATACTCGCGGTTTTTAATTGGCGGCGACTCACTACCGCGAATCTTGATAAGAATGCTTTAATTTTTAAAGTCGTTTTTAAACGAAGTTGGGAAGTGTTTAATTTTAAATGTTTCAAGTTTGAATTGATTAATTTTGAAAGCTCTCATTCAGAAAGCATATAATTTTCAACGTTTTCAGAATAATTAAACTTTAGAGGTTCACAATATTTTAAATTTCTCAATTTTGAGCGGAGAAAATGAAGTTTTTTTTTGGAGATAGAAATCACATTGATAGTGAAAAAACCAACCAGTCACTCCAAGTGTCACTTGATACTACATCGTATGATAATAAGTAATAATATTTATCATTTTCAAAATTTCTATGATTTCAATTAAAAGTAATAGTTTCAAATGCAAAATTTTTAAACAGTTTAATTTTTAAGGCCTTGAAACTATATTTTTTTTTCCTTTCGAAGGTTGAATTCACAAATATTTGGTTTAAACTTTCCTAATTAGTAGGTAATATTCAATGATAGTTTATGAGGTTGAAATTTTGTCGTTGGGACACATATTTATCGGGGGAAGGGGGTTGAAAAATCAACATTTTATTATATATTCCTAAAAATTAGCATTCAGTAGGTTTTAAGCGGAGAATGTCCTCTTGAACAATTAATGGCTCTTTCAATATCAATTAAAATAATGTTGTTCTCACTGAATTGAAATCCTTCCAAACCGATAATAGTTTCAAATACAAATATTAAAAGTGTCATGTCCATTCCACTATCAAATCTGTCGAAATTGTGGAATTTTATATTGAAAGCCTTGATATTTAATCTTATATTTTCTAGTTTCGATTTAAATATTCTAAATTGTTTGGTTTCAATTTCGAGCTTACAAAATTGTCTGGCGTTTTAAATTCTTCGAAATGTTGAATATCAAACTGGAAGACTTGATATTTGCAAAATTTTCAGTTTATAGGATCTGTAGCTACATAATTTTCAATTCAATGCCTCCAGAATAAATTCGAAAAGGTAAAAAATAATGAAAATAATTTGTCAAATTCAAACCTTAATAATGAGAAGATTGTAGAACTAGCCAGTAAAAATTAAATTTTTTTTTCGTTTGAAAGTGTTCCAAAATATTGAATATTTCAAACTCAATTTTAAAAAAACAATTTTGAATTGAAAGGCTTAAAATTTTGATATTTCAAAAATTGGAATTATAACGATGTGGTTTCGTATTCCTTTTTTTTAATTTTTAATTTTCAATGCAATATCTTAAAATTGTCCGATTTTTAGTTGAAGTTTTCAAAAAATGAACGGTTTCATATTATAAAATATTTGTTTGAAAGATTTCAAGGATGAATAACAATTCTAAATGAAGTGTCAAAAATTAAACGATTTGAAGTTATAAAATTGAAAATTGTGTTATTTACAATCAAAATAGGTAACAAGTCAATTATCTGAAATTTTTACCTCAGTAATTGAATAATTTCTTTAATTTTGAATAGTTATAATTTAAGAGTTCTGAATTTTTACTTTCATTTCTAATGTTTCCCATTTAAAATAACTTCATTTTGAACGTTTTTTGTATAATAATTCAATTTTAAAAGTTTATAAATTAATATTTTCCATCTTCAACGGTGAAAATGACGGTCAATCTATTTGTTGGCCATAAAAATTTGTTCAATCAATTTTAATGTTAAAATATATTTTTTTAAATGTAATAACAATTCAAAATGATAGAATTTCAATTTGTCAAAGTTTAATCGCTTCGAACTGAAAATTATTCAAATTCATAAGTTCTCAATTTTAAATCATTCAATTTTGAATGCTTTCAATTAAAAACAATACAATTTCAATTCCCTTGAATTCTAAATGATCCAATTTTCAAAACTGTAATCTAAAACTTTTCAATTTTGAACGTTCTAGAATGGTCCTATTTTCGAAATTTTAATCTGAAATCATCCAGTTTCGAGATTGCTGAATTAGAAATAAAATTGTTTAATTTGAAATGCTCACTTGCTTAAGAATGCTTACTTAAGCCACTTTCCATTCAAAATTATAATTAATTATGTATTGTTCGAAAATTTTTTTATTCCCTTCATATTGAAAAATTTGCTTTATAATATATGTCCATTTCTTACTACGAAGGCATTCATAGTAGAAAGCCTAAGCTTCCTTTTCAGACAGAAAAAAAGGAAAAAGAACCCTGAATGCTAAAAAGTATAATTCATTGCTGGTTCGCATCGTATGAGGTCAAATGTTTATTTGTTCAAAGAATGCTGGTGATTATTGAGAAGCTTATGAAAAACCTTATCGAACCTGTAGAATAAAAGAATTTTAATTGGTATTAACAGTTATAATTCACGAAAGTATATGGTGGCAGAGAAATAAAAAGCTTATGGTTTCAATATAACATTATTAAAAGTTCACTTAGTTGCTGAATTGAAATTTTTTTATTTTAACTTTGGATACTTTTGGTCTATAAGAGTTCTGAAGCTTTGCATGCTTTGGTTTTGTAGTTCAGTATTCAATATTTAAAAGGAGATATTTTTCAGGTCTAAAAGTCTTTGTTTTTTACTTATTGTAATGTCCTGGGAAAATGTTTGTTAATCGGGAAAGGCTCAGTAAATTGTTTCTGTTTCAAGATGCAACAATAATATTGTCTTTTATTCAAAAAGATTGCTTCGTTTAGAATAGAATACTGAAAATGCTATCCAATTATTTATATGGAATCTTAAAGATCAACTCTATAATCAGAATTCTCTATATCACATTTTGACTTTTGACAGTAAAATTTGATTTTTGAATTCAAGAAATTGAATTTGTAATTATTGAAAATTTAAATTCTATTTTAACTATTTGTACCGAAATATCCGTAGAAATAGCCAAATTTTTCGGTGCAATAGGCACAGTCTATTATTTTTGAATGATATTTTGCCATTTTCATTCAACTGCGGTAAAAAGCGTTGATGAATTTCCAAAAGGTTATTCAATCTAGTCAGAAGAAAAAAAGTTTATTACAAATATTTGAAAACAGGTTTATGCATTTATTTTAATTTACTCATAAAAAAATTTAAAATGAAGTTGACTCATCCGCACATAGAATCGATGTCAACAAAGCTATATCATAAATATAATCTAAAGGTATTACTAAATTTTGTTCCGTATGCGAAAAAATTCTCGATTAATAAGTTTCTTGCTTTGATGACATCGTGTTTATGTACAGATGATCATGTAATATTAATATGACGTTGAAACTGAAATACAAAATTGTAATTACTCTTCCCAAACTGTAATCAGAAACCAGAAATGAATATTGTTTTCCAATTTCACCAATTTTAAGTTTGTTCTGAAAAGCCTGTGATTTTGAGGATTAAATTCTCATATCGACACTCGCGGTTAAGTCATTAGTTTGGAAAATGAGATGACGCAGGCAAAATGATAAAAAAGTAACAAAAAGATGTTTATTTTAGTTTTGATGACCCTTCACATTAATTAAATATTGCAACGAATATTTGAAGAGAAAATATTCTTAACATTTATTAAAAACTGCGCTTGAATTTTTGGTCCTATCAAAGAACTTGTATTTGGTAGTTTGTAAACTTTTTTGAAATCCTAGTACTTTTAGAATTCATAAATCTTGTTAACATCCACTAAAAATTTCGACCAAAACATGGTAGAAAGGTAACGTTTGCTTGTTTTTGTTGAAAATTTTGAGAATTTCATACATCCTATAACTTCTATCGAATTTAGAAATGTCAGTAGAATCATTTTTAAATCATTTTGCCATCCAACAGAACAACACTTAGAAAATTAGATTAGTCATTTTAAAAATGCTCTCCATTTTTTTAATGAATTAAACTGGTTGAAGAAGGCGACCTTCATTTTGGGATTCAAAAAAGTGTCCCAAATGTTAAATCGATTTTTTAAATCCTTCGAAAGCTAGCATGGCGAAAACATTCAAGTAACCAAACAGAGACGAACAAAATTCACGTTTTCCGGACTCCTTAAAATAATAATTGAAAAAATAATTTAATTTCCAGGAAATTGTTTTACAATAATTTTAAAATAAAATAATTCAAGGTAAACCCCTTCCCAATTGTATAAAAGTTTCAAATTGCAAACGTTCAAAATGAAATATGCCAGATGGCAACTTCAAATTTTAATCAATTTTCAAATATGCAGTGTTTGGAATTTGTTGAATATCGAATTCTGTGTACGTGAATACTTCCAGATTGTACAATTATTTTATTCAAAATTGAAAGACCTAATTGTTAAATTAAGTTAACTTAATAGAAAGGCAATTATTGGTTCTGTTGCAGTGCAAAGGTCCTAAATACGAGGTGTGATCAAAAAATAAGGTGACTTTTCAAATTTCGCGGGCTACGTCTGTTCGATCTTCAATTTTTT
>JAUMHM010087900.1:0-10127 GCA_032362435.1 Melikaiella ostensackeni | reverse complement strand
GATAAAATATTAAGAGTAAAATACTGATTTAAAATGCCTTGAGGTCCTTTAAAATATTCGGAAATACTTTGAAATTCTGGTAAATCGCTTGAAATCCTACAAAATCCTCTAAAATCCATGGATATTCTTTGGAATCTTACAAAATGCTTACAATCGTTTAAAATTATCCCGTGAATTCATCGGCTTATGTTTTGCATAAGATAAAAAATATAGAGAAAAATACTGATTTAAAATGCCTTGAGGTCCTTTAAAATATTCGGAAATACTTTGAAATTCCCGTAAATCGCTTGAAATCCTACAAAATCCTCTAAAATCCGTGGCTGACTAAAATGCTTTATTATTGAATGATATTCCATTTATGCAAAACTGAACAAAATACAGTCATAATTTTGCTGAAATTATACACAATTAATGTAAAAGAAGCACTTTTTTTTAAAGATTAACGGATAATTTCTTATCGCTTTTTACTAATGAATGCTTTGAAAATGATAGGGTTTCTAAAGATAATAACTTTTTTTTCGGAAAAAAGATTATACATGTTGACCTCATTTAATTTTAAAAAAAATCAATCAAATACCGTAAGGCGGGGGTCTAAGTGAGACGTTTTTTTTAGGTTTTTCTCAATATATTATGGACAGGAATTAAAACTGGATAATAATGCTTTAAAATATTTATTGTCTTTCTTTCTCTTGGACAATGGGCAATGGGCATTGTTATTGACGGTACTTTTTATAAAGAGTATCATACAAATTTAAGGTCGAAATAGGATCGGACTTCCCACTAATCAACAATTTAATATCTCCTTAACTATTAGCCGCAAAGAGTTCGTATAGCGATCGCCTTAAAGATTTTTATATGTCCTACAAATCATGTGCTATGCACCTTTTACCTATCTCTCAACCGGAAACAACAATGCAAGCAGGCGTTTCAATTTTCACTTTATTGTTACTTAATCATATATGTAACGGTCTGGCAGAGCTCAATATTTCACTAAATCATTCACCCAAACATTTTAAGCAAAACAAATTCTGTATTTATTTTGTTCTAGCAAAAGGTCGTTTTTCGTTTTATTTGACTGGTCTACGCGTTTTTAACGATATTAAAAATATGGAAATTTTGTGCTTGGCACCAATCGACAACACAAAATTAGCCCAAAATTCCTACATCAAAGAAAATTCGATTTGACTAATAGTTTTCCTTTTTTGGTGTGGTAGTGCCAGCTTCACGTGAAGCTGGCATTAATACACCTTTTTGAAAAAAATTACAGGGCACAAAATTTTTTTTTGCGGCATGAATGAGCACAAAATTGGCACAAAATTATTGCATTTTGCCCATGCTAATAGGACAATGTGGTAATTCCAGCTCCACGCACCTGGTTTACGAACTCGTCCTTTCCTTTTAGGCCTTAAAACAGTCTGCCGAAGGGCAATCCTTCGAATTTTTTTCCTTCGAAATTTCTTTCCTTTCGAAATTCCTTAAAAATTCTTCGAATTTCTTCGAAAATTATCCTGTTTACAGACTACGACAACAAGAGGCATCAGACATCGAAGTAAAATCCATTTTTTCTCAATCAGTGAATCCGAAAACGTCGAGGCTTGATGAAATCCGCGAAAGTTGATCTTCACATAAAATCAATACCTATTCATTGAGATGAGAATGTAATAACCAATAAAACAGATAGTAATTTATTCTATGACACTGTAACAGGTCTGATAGTGATATTCATTTTATAATGATAGTGAATATAATTCTTAGGAACTTGCAATAAAGGATAAATTAAACAATATCCTTCTCACATGACGTAAGATAATTTATTTATCTATTAATATTTATTGTTAGCGAAATCCTGTCGCATGATTAAGTATTCACCCGAAAAGGGCTCTTAGTGATTCAATATTATTATCTAGTCTGATAAATTATTTTATTCTGAAAATTCTAATTTAATTGAACCTATTTAATCAAGTATTTAGAGATTTTAGTTTCTTTTTCGTTTTGAACTTCTGAAGCTAAAACTCTTATTTCAAAGCACTTAGATTCTACCAATATTTGCATTGCTGTGAACATAGAAAAATACTACACTAGTAAATGTTTTTTATAATTTGCTATGATGGACATTCTTCATAATTTAAGCTTGTAGAATTTCGCAAAATTATCCGGATTCTGACTAAAAATATTAGTTTCTAGTACAGTTTCTTGAAATTCTTGGAGTCTAAAAAAAAATTTGTTTCAAATAATGGAAGAAATCTAAAACCTCAATTTTTTTGCTAGAATTTAGACACTTTTACACGATTTTACAAGTAATTACAAAGTTATGCGGAAAATTACAATTTTCCCATTGTTGTACTTTTTGTAATTTATTGTATTTTGTGGTCTCCTCTTGTAACAATACATTTTGTTAATTGATACTTATTTATATATTTAAATAGCATCTACATAAACATGATGCTTTTTACAACGGTGTCAATTTATAGGCCCGATAACTTTCAAAAGAATTATCCCATTGGATTGCGCTTTGGCACATTTTATGAAAGTCTAAAAAGAAAGAGCGAGTCCTCAAACAGCCATTTTTAATCAACGATTCTGGTTTTATACATCAAAAACGCTTTTTAAAAAATAAAAAATTCCACATTCCAACAAAAAAATTCGAGGTAAGAACAAAACGTTTCAAAAGAATTTGTTAATCTCAAACAGGTATACAGAATTGATTCAGACTATTTTTTGTTAGGACGCATATTATTTGTTTTAATCGTGAAAAATATTGTTAAAAAATTTCAATTTATCTGAAAAAGCGCCGTCATATATTTATTCATCAAAATTGTTTTGTATTTTCTTTGAACGATTTAATAGATCAAGAGATAGTCCATCTCAAATAAATATATACATCCAAATGTATCTACTCGGTCGGAAAATACAGAATTGAAAAAAAGTCATTTTTATTTTATGGAAGGTTAGCTTCAAGAGCTTGTAAAGCCTAAAAAAATATAGTATTTGCGTATATGCGATGAGCACGTTTTGAAGGCCTGGCGCAAATACTGATATAATAGTGTCGTATAATTTAACTTTGAAAAGAAGAAAAACTCCCGAGATGATAAATTTCCTTATTATATTCTTATTCATTGATCATTCGAACCAATGATAGGTACCATATTTACGAACAAAAATATTGTCACATCTAAACCCAGAACAGTGACTCATGTTTCTTTCAGATTTTGTATTTCATTCTGTGTATCAATTTTTATCTCTAGATTTATTCAATCTTTTTCATTCCTCATCCTAAGCGATGAAAACTGAAATCGTGGTGCAAAATGGTAGCAAAGAAAGCTGACTTTTTGAACTGAAAAAGGGTTTCCCTGAAAATTTCATTCTCATTTCGGTATTTTATTAATCTGTCACACTCAGAAAAAAATGTGTTCATTGAACAAACTCGTTTTATTTACGCATTTGTTTGACTCAAAATAAAATTTGATTAAGTGAACGAAATTTGTGTTGAGTCGACCGACTCATTTGCTTTGATAAACCAAATTTTTTGGTTTGATTCGCTTTTTTTAATTTTGCCAATATATTTTGTTGATTTAGCCAAACTGTTTGTCTGTATCTAAAAAATTATTTATATATTGCAGAAGTGAATCACGGATCCTAATTATGAGTTGCTGACATGAAAAGGGAGTGCTTTATGAAAATTATAATATACTTAACTAAGCAAGCAGTTAGTAACGAAAAGCAGTTTTTCTTTAGTTTTTCCTTGTTATGCTTAACGCTTCACAGCTCATTAACTCATCACAGATATGGGCAGAATATCCCGCTTAGGTCCCGTTCATATCCAGGATATTCAAACGATATCTAACGGGGCAGAAATACCAATATCCATGAGACATATTGAAGATATTCAGAGATATCCTAAACCTAAAGATAGCCAAAATATTTCCCAATTTTATAAAAATAAGACATGATATTGTACTAAAAAGAGATATTTCAGGGATAGGCCGGGGATATCCGAATTTTTTGAAATGAGATATCTATAGAATATCCGAAAAATGTTCTAAGAATATCCCTAATAACACTTCTCTGTAAAAAAAAGTAAATTTATCACACGCGACGCGTTCGTTTTGTTAATGACAAAGATTCATCATTTTAAATTCGGAAATTATTCTTGTGGATTATGAAATTTTAGATTCTTCTTTTATTAAAGCTTACAGGTATGTATGCTTTTTAATTTAGCAAAATAATTGTAATGATATGCAGGGTACATAAGTAGTCATGAAATGTATGTTTATAGGTTGACAGCTTTGTACAGATCAATGTAACCTCAAATTGTTTGATAATTATTATAACTATTATCAAACAATGTTAGAAGTTAAAAAAAATGGCTTTGAATTTAAGTACTGCCGAGCAAGGATACTTTTTTACAGTTGAATTTTTCCTTTTAAGGAAGAAAAATCAATTTAAAGAGCACGTAATGATTCCGAAGAAAATTTTGACGTTGACGAGAGCTAAAATAATTATGCTACGTTCAAAAATATTTTTGAAATGTATTTTATTAATGTAATGTAATTTTACGCATTCATAAAATTTTTCTTTTACTTTGAATTTTATTTAATCATTTCATTTCGTCAGCAGAATATTATTGGAATATCCTGGAGACATTCAGAGGGCATCAGAGAGATATTTATAGGATATGTTTAAGATATATGAGATATCATGTTCGGGATGAACAAGAATACCTTTAAAGGCGGAACTCTTAATATCCCTGGGATGTCTATGAGATGTACCAGGATATTTCTGCGATTAAATCAAGATATATCAAGAACCCGCCGAGATATCGTCCGAACATCCCAGGGATGTTCTTTGCTGTAAGGGACAACATAGTCTCTACTCATCCCGAAAAAGAAATAGGAAACGTGAAATATGAAAAAGTTTGATATAAGAACGTGATTATGTAATTTTTTTAACTTTATTGAAACAATAAGAAGACATACTCTAAGACTTGTAAATAGACTGCGTCACATGACCCTGGATTATATTATGCCAGTTACACCAATCATAATGTATTTATAAGTTATTACTTCAAAATGGAAAAACAAGAATTATTTATACAGGTGACTATACAGACTCAGCTATTTCAGCTCCCTTTATTCACGTTAAAAATAATTCCTTTAATGCGTGTTAAAACACAGCAGCACACATTGAGAGAACCAAGTTTTCCATGTTTCATAATTGCAAAGTGACGTAAACAAAATTACAAATAATACAAAAATGTCAGTATTTCTTTGAACCATTGAAAGTTTTCGACTTCTTGTTTAATAAAAGAATTTATTAGAATTTTGATTCTGAAATCAATATAATTCAAAAAAAATTTCATAAGAAAGTATGTTTCATTCCGATCTTAAAGATTTTTGATATTAATAAAAAAATAGAAAAATTGACCAAACAACATATGATATTAATTTCTTCATTTTTATTTTTAGGTAACATTTGAATTGCATTAATGTAGGTTTCATTATTTATAACTGTGGTTTTCCTTTAAATTACCCCTGATGAGGAAGTCTAAATTGGCTTCGAAACATGTTGAGCCCCAGTAGTATAAAAAAGGCGGAGAGAAGAATGAGTGAGAGGTTGGTTTAGTTGACTCTCTCTTTTTCTTTTTCTCCCTCTTTTTTCTTTTTGTTATACATTTATTGCACATTTGTCTCTAATGAACCGTGAAAGTGGGTAGTTTCATCTATTTTTGATTTGCGAATTTTTTGGGTGTTCCTCTTTAGTACACAAAAAATTTTCATAAGAGAAGTAGATTTCATTTCAATCTTTAAGAAAAAAAAAATACTAATTTTAAGACAAAATATGTACGCGTCAATATGAAAAGGGCTCTCATGGTCGGTATGCAGTTACGTATAGGGACATACAGCTAGATAAATTCTCGACCTTTCACGTTCAAGGCGAACCCTCAAGGTAAAAAAACCAGTCATCGGGTCTTTTTTGAAGGCGGAATTTCCAAAAATTGAGTTTCGAGAGAAAGGCGAATATCTCTTGAACAAGAACCGACCATAAGAGCCCTTTTCTTATGAACGTACACCAGGGTGGAGCGAAATAATATTTTATTTTTATATCCCTATCTTAATGAGAAGGTATTAGTTTTATGTGAAACTTGACATCGCGAATTTTTATCAAATATCCACATTTTGAGACCCTCTGAGTGAGAAAAAAGGGTTTTTACGAGGGTGTCTGCCCGTCTGTATGACTATCTGTCTGTAGTAGTAGTGTATCTGTCTGTAGCTACGATAACTGTCGAAAGAATTAGGAGATTGGATTGTATTCTTGCATACTCTTTGAGGACCCAAAAAGAAAGCTCAAGTTCGTTAACTAGCCTTTTTTGACTAACCGTTGTGGTTTTACCCATTAAAAATTCTAATTAAAAATCGAAAATTGAAATTTTGAGCGAAATGACACAAGATACTGAAAAAATGTTCCATAGTAAAATTGTTTAGCTCAGGAGACTCTACAAACTTTATGAATTTTTTTTTTTTTGATAAGATACATTATTTTCTGTTTTAATCGTAAAAATGTTATTAAAAATAAACAATTCCATTTTTTAGCTAACATATTCAATATACGAAAAAATGTTGACAGAAAAATTGTTCATCTCAGAAAGATCTACAAATTTTGATTGAATTAATTTTTCATAATAAGCATAGTTTTTACTGTAATCGTGAAAAATGCTATGAAGAATAAAGTAAATAAAAAAACAATTTTTCAGTCAAACTGTGTAAGGTTCGAAAAAATATTGAGATGAAAAATTGTTTATCCTTCGAAGATCAACTAATTTGCATGAAACCGTCCTTTGATAAGACGCATATAGTTTTTGGTTTGTTTGCGAAAATGTTACTGAAAATAAAAAATCTATTCTTCAGTAAAACCATGCGAGAAACGAGAAAGAATTGAAAGAAATTGTTCATCTCAAAAATATCTACCAGATTACTTTTGACCAATTTTTCATAACATGCATGGTTTTTGTTTTAATCGTGATATATTATAAAAAATAAAAAATTCCATCTTCCGGTCAAACTATACGACATACGAAAAGTCCAAAAAATAAATTGTCACTTTTAAGAAGACCTACAAAATCAATTTCAGTATTTTTCTGATAGAACTCACGGTTTCTTTTCAATCATCGAAAATGTTATTGAAACGTCGAAAATGCAAATAATAAGCCAAGCAACGTGAGATACAAAAAAAAAGTTCAAAAAGAAAATTTTTTTTATAAAAAGGTCTACAAAATCTCGCTGCACCATTTTTTGATAGAACTCACAATTTGTCTATTTTAAACATTGAAAATGCTATTGACAAATCGAAAATTCAAATTTTAGTGATTATATAATTTATTAGAGAATCATATAAATACATATAAAAAGTCGAGCGTGAAGCGCGAGTATTGTGATGAGAATGTGTCCCTTAAGGCCGATTGAGCCGTAAGCAAATTAATTTTCTTTTTAATCTGAAATCAAAACAAAATAAAAAATCTCCTTAAAAGCAGGGGTTTCGACAATTTTGTAATATTTGCAAGTAAGCTTCTGCATATTCATTACATTCTCAAGCTTGCGAACGGGGATGCACATGAAACGTTTGAAGTGCTAAATAAAATGTAGTGTTTAGGATGTCACACTGAATACTGCATCATACAGTTGATGTTTGATCAAGTCTCATGAATTGCGTAATGCAGATTGCGCACTTCGTAATTTAATTGTACTGAATGGGAAGTGATAGTGTAGAAATTTGAATAGTAAAATGCAGATAAATGGAAAGATATATTTAATCGTATTTTTAAAATTCAACAACATAATTGTATTATTAATATTATTATACTTAATTTGTTTTTTAAATGAATTTTTTTAATGCTGCTGAAGTGTATTTTGCTTTTCTGAATTGGGATCTGAAATCTAGGTGTAGCGAAAAATTTTATCCAGAATATGCAAAGAATATGAATAATAGACGATCAGAACTGGAATACCTGAAGTAAAAATTCTAGCCTAACATTTAGGTTGTATTTTTTTAGATGGTAAATATTTCATGTATAAATTAATATATTTACTCTGAGTTTATTTTTGGGTGAAAATAAGTTCATTTGAGCTCATAATTTATTGAAATTTATATGATATAGTAAAATAATTGAAGAATCATAGGGCAGAAGGGCGTAAAAACCAAATTTCGAAAATTGGTTCCCTAGGCTTAAAGTAATTGTTTTGACTTAACTCATGTACAGTTCGGTTTTTGAGTAGATCAAAATCCATGTTTGGACAGTAATAGTTTGGAAAGTAATTACTTGCTCTCGCCTGTCCTTTTTATGATTCAATAGAGCTGAGCAATAGCTCGCAAGTACTATCTTTTTTTTCAATTAGAAGAGAGAAAATTTATGCAAATTTTCGTGTGTCAAAATATTTTTGTTTCTGGGGACACGCCGTACCTTCGATAACGGGATTGCTTGGAAGTGGTTGCTTCTTTCAGGATGTTCATTCCGCGATTTAATGGGGCTAAGCAATATCTCGAAAGTATTTTTTAAAATTAAATAATAGAAAAACAGTACAAGATACAATAACATGTTTAACGGCATTTTAAAATTGTTATTGAGATCGAAATAAAATCTGCTTTCTTATGAACCCTTTCTTGCACAAAAATAGAACACAAAAAGGCTCACAAATCAAAAATAGACTTCCAGCTACCTCTTTTCCGGCTGATTAGAGACAAATTTATAATAAATACAATTTAAAATTTTCAAGAATGCGAAGCGCGAGACAAGTGATGAGAATGTATTCGTTAAAGCTGAAGGAGCTTTAACAAAAGAGAATTCCCAATCACCAAATTACAGTTGTCAATGGTTTAACTTTTAATTCTAAAAAGTTTCTGCACAAATATGGGGGAAATACATAAACCGAGCGCGCACCGCGAGGTAAATACAATATCGAGCGCCCAGCGCGAGATCCGACAGACGCGCGCCCTAGGTGCGCTCAAACTTGCAAGCGCAGCGCGCAATGAGAGTGTGCCCGCACAGCAAGCAGATTTTTTTATCAAGATCGTAATGAAATCTTCTTTCTTATGAACTGTTTTGAAATGTATTCGAAATGACGACAAAATCATGCGGAAAGAATAACGAATGGATGTGAAAGCATGTAGAATGACTTCCAATTGAATGCGAAATCATTCGGAAAGAATTATGAATGAATGCAAAATCACTTGGAATTAATTCCGAATGAATGCGAAATCGTTTGGAATGAATTCGGAATGAGGACGGATTCAGAAGAAATGAAAACTATGTTTGGAATAATGCGAAATTATTTTCGAATAAAATCGAAATGACAGCGGAATCTTGCTGAATGATAATGGAATTCGGATGAAAGAAACGTGAGGAAACCCGCGAGGATTTTCAGATTCCTCGAGAAAATCCGCGAGCATTAATCGTCTGACTCTTGGATTTTCTCGAGAAATCTGAAAATCCTCGCGCGTTGCGTATGCAAGACTTTAGTCAGTGATAATGCAAAAAACTTTGTTAGAGCTGACCGTCAACTTAAACATATGTTCACTGCGGCATCTGAAGAATCCCGAGAAATCGCTTCCTTTTTAGCTTCAGACGGCACTGAGTGGAATCCACCCGCGGGGTCCCACTTTGGCGGACTTTATGAGGCTGCAGTGAAATCTACTAAGTCCCACCTTAAGTGAACGATTGGAGAGACACTCCTTACATTCGAGGAAATGACAACATTTTTGACCCAAATCGAGACATGTCTCAATTCTCGGCCCCTCATGGCAGAATCAGATAATCCACAGGATCTTTCAGCACTAACTCCAGGACATTTTCTCATAGGACGTCCTTTGAATGCCATCCCTGAGCCATCCCTAATGGAAATTACACAGAATCGGTTGTCACGCTGGCAGCTAATTCAACAGATACGCCAGCATTTTTGGAAACGTTGGTCTAATGAATATCTTGAAGAACTACAACCTCGTTCCAAATGGAACACCTTACAGCCTCCCCTTCAGCTGGGAGATCTCGTTCTTATTTGAGATGAAAAACCTCCCACCTACCAAGTGGGCAATGGGACGAGTCATCAAACTTCATCATGGTAGCGATGGTCTAATCC
>JAUMHM010087899.1:0-10128 GCA_032362435.1 Melikaiella ostensackeni | reverse complement strand
TTTCACCCTTAGCATTCAACACGCGCGCGTTTTTCCGAGTAAAGAGAACGTCATAACCACTATCCGTGATTTTGCTTACCGACAACAAATTTGATCTCAAATCCGGAACATGCAGTGCGTTTTCAAAAATCAAAACTTTTTCACCGTGATCGTCCGACACGTCAATTTTCACGATTCCTTTCGCATTGATATTTGTTGAGGCACAATTCGCGAGATTCACCGAGAGATTTTCTAGAACGTAAATTTTTTCGAACTCATTTTCGTCTTTGCACATGTGCGAAGTGCACCCTCTGTCCAGACACCACTTCGCTTTTGGTTCGCACACGGTTACCCCACCTTCAGCGCACACCCCTTGATCGGTGCATCAGTGGTTATGAAATGACAAATTTTTTCTGCATTTCCTGACCTTTCCGTACCATTTGCTCGTTTTTCTTTGCACTCACTCACTTTGTGACCTACATTCTTGCATCGATGTCACCTGTATTTGAAGGGTTCCTGCGACGTAGTGGGCTGACCATCCCCTCTACCCGTTTCTTGCCCCCTGGGATCTCCAGGCTTCCTTTGAAAATGGCCTTTGTTTCCCCCACCACTCACTATCAATGCGTTTTCGTCACTTTCCCGTACTGGACTTTTTCGCGCGTCGCTTTCTTCGATAATTTTGATTTTCAACATTCCGGGTTTGGGAAGATCATCGCGTGATTCGATGGCACAACGAAAATTTTCATAGCTTCCCAGTAAACTATACAGCAACAAAATTGCTAGGAGATCTTCATTGATTTCGGTCTCCATTTGCTGCAATCTGTCAACTGCGTTGACTACAAGATATTCAAATATATACAAGTGTTTATGTCATTCGTCTTTCACGAAGGAATATAAGGAGACATATCTTTTAACGAGAATTTGGAAGTGGATCTATCGTAGTTTTCTGGAATAGATCGTGCAGTCGGAAAGCAGAATGAACGTTGCGACTCTGATTTTCAGCGCCTCTTCAGGAAGGAATATAAACTACTTTTTTTCGCCGGTCAGCGCACATAACCACCACATAACCCAAAGTTCTGTTGTTGTAAAGTTACTTCGCTGCTAAATGTTGATTTATTCAGACGGTTCATATATTATTTCATGAATAAGATGTGATATTTGTGATAATAAAGTGTCAGAATGAAGTGTTTTTGCTGTGGCTCGAAAACTGATAGCGGCAGTGAGGTTGAAAAACGTCATTTTTTTCGTACGCCAAGAACAGTAAGTACACCGCGTACATAAACCTAATTTGTGTTAAGAATTATATTTGCAATGTTTTGTGAATTTTCAATTTTACTGTCTTATTGGATGGCGAATTCGTTTTGAAATTAGGGCTCTAATTCAGGGGCTGATAGCAAAAGTGGGTTTAAAATATCATCGGAGCAAAAATGAGTGAAGCAAATTGCGGGCAAAAAATAGCTGAGAAGATACAAGAAAATGAAGATTGTATCATATATTGGTATACAATATAATGATATAATAAAACGATTTATTATTGGGTTGGATGGTAGAAGCTTATTTTTCTGAAATTTTTGTATTTCATCCATTGGTTTTTTTTTCATTTGAAGGCAAAAAGTAGTGAAGATTCAAAATATATACACAATAAAGGTGATAGTAATTGATAGCCTTTGAGCTTTGTAAAATTCATATAGTATATTTAAGAACTGAAGTACAGCCGATGCATTTCGCTGTGGAACGATAGCCTCATCAGGACTATAACAAATAATGGAGCATGTCATGAATATACATAAATTTTTGGTTTATTTTCGATGAAATACATTTTTGGTTTACTAATTTCATTTTTAAACTTACCGCAATGTGCACTTTTCATCCAAATTAAATGTCAAAAATATGTGGTAGATCTGATATTCAAAAAGTCAAAAATGTTTCCTTTCAAATGTTTATAACCCCACTAAATGTGGAATAGGAATTTGGAGTTATTTTTTGAAGGTGTATTTCATGGTTTTGAGATTGTTATTTTCCACTATTGATTTTGATTTTACTGTTATAAATTGGTGTAATTGGTATGTGACTATTGTTTAAACTAATGATAAGTATACAAAAATTGATATAGATCTACATTTTTATGCTGCTCCAAAAACTTTCAGAGTGAATGAACTAACGTTAGAAACAAGTGAATGCGCATGTGCGTGATTCGTTGGTAAGAGAAGGAATTTAATCGCAAGTTTGAATTAAATCATGATAAATTACACTTAAGGTCTCTGTTCGTAAGTTTACTGAGTATATTTTTAACAATTTAAAACATTTCCATAATATTCCTATTGTGATAATTCATTTCAATTCCTGAAATTTCAACTTTTTTCTCATGAAAGTTAAATTTATGCGTATATTCGGTAGTGTGTTTACATAGTGCTATGTTTTCTCGATGATGGTTTTGATCTGATCGATGTTCAGATATTCTAGTCCTTCAGGGTCTTTTTGTTTGACCTATATATACTCGTCCGCAGTTTATACAGCTTATTTTGAATACAACATTTGTTTTTTGAAACTTTGGTGTAGGATCTTTTGGTATATGTAGTAAAGTTTGTTGCAATTTATTTTTTATCGATAAAATCGTATGGATATTTAATTTTTTACAAATTTTTAGAATTGGGTCGTACAGTTCTTTAACAAACGGTACTACTAGTATTCTTTCTAAATCAATTTCTTTCTTTCTGTTCAGTTGTAAGATGTGAGTGTTGTATGTTTCTAACCTTTGGTTTTTTTTTAATGAAGTGGTACGGGTTGTTATTATTCAATAAATTTTGTGTAGCTATGGCAATATTTTTAGGAATTGAAAACATTTATCACAATAGGAATATTATGGGATTATTTTACATTGTTAAAAATATGAACTCAGTAAACTAACGAATAGGCAATAGTGTTGATAGTGAATTGCCAATAGTGGCAATTAACCATCTCAAAACCATGAAATACACCTTCAAAAATAACTCCAAATGCCTATTCCACATTTAGTGGGGTTATAAACATTTGAAAGAAAACATTTTTGACTTTTTGAATATGAGATCCACCACATATTTTTGACATTTAAGTTGGATGGAAAGTACACATTGCGGTAAGTTTAAAAATAAAATTAGTAAACAACAAATGTCTTTCATCGGAAATATACCATAAATGTCTGTATATTCATGACATGCTCCATTATTTGCAATAGTCCTGATGAGGCTGTAGTTCCACAGCGAAATGCATCGACTGTATTTCAGTTCTTAAATATACTATATGAATTTTACAAAGACCAAAGACCATAAATTACTATCACCTTTATAAATTTATTCTTATAAATCGGTCTTATCCGAAAAACGAAGTATGCACAATTTAGTGAAACGAAAATGACTCATATGTTGTAATTGGGTTTTACGTTATACTTGCTTCACACGTGACGCAGAGAGGTCTTTAAAACTCATAAGTTAATGAGCATATTTGCATAGCGGCAACTGCTACGTCGCAAAAACTGTAATCACTGCTAATCGAGCTTAAGAGGAGGGGGGTATATATATATATTAAATAATTAATTTCTAGTATTTATTTTAAATAATATATTAATTTAAAAAAAAATTTCTACAACATCAAAATAAATTTAATAAATTTATTTGCAATGATTCCAAAAAAGCTAAAAGTGCCACATAAGTGGATTGTCCCACATAATCCGCATGGTTCGCGTCTGCGTTGATGTTACTATGAGAGTATGAGAATTTGGTTATATTGTAGCAATATTGTTTGCTGACAATTGCGTTTATTTTGTCTGTATTCAATTACTCAATCCATTCCTTCTATTATAATTCAAAGCGTGTAAGACAATCACCCTAATGTGTCTCATGACATATAATTTTAATCTGAAATGTAAATACATAGGGTAATTCCGGGACATGTACCCCTTCTTTTTCATAATTTAAACTGACGCTTTTTAAATACGTTAATGAAGGCCCTTCCAATCGTTAGACATCGTGTGGTATGTGTAGAAGTTGGGGCAATATCGAAAAATCTTCAGAGACATGCGCCTCACCTTGCACACGACATATGTAAAGTCCTTTTGTTTAAAAAATATCCATTTACAGTCAATGTCTAAGAGGTTATATGTCAAACAACCTCCTAATATTTGGAGGTTATGTTGCTTTAACCAACATCTGTTGTTATTTTGACTTTAATGTAACATTTTTGAGCGTCTAGAGAAACTTTTGGTTTGTTTGCGCTTTCTTTTTCAGAGCAGTGGTCAATTGTGAACAGAAAACTCATCCAAGTACAACTTTTTCCACTCACCTTATTCATATTCTACACTAAAACACTGTTTTTCTTGAGGTGGCGCTCCAATCACATAAACATGTGTTATGAATCTAAAAAGCGGGGCACATGTCATGGAATTACCCTACAATAAAATAATAATTTTCCAAATTGTTATTTTTTCTCCGATAATATTCTGCATTCTATACTATCATAATATTACACAGGAACTATATTCAAAATACCCTGTTATATTTTTTCCTGTATTTTTCGACAATGTGAAATCAATTTTTTTAATTATTTTAAAAACTTATAGAAAATAACGAAAAATATGAAAATTTATTTGCAGATGCTTGAAACTCTCCAGGAAAAAAGTTTTTTTTTTAGGAAAGTTGGCCTTATTGGTCCTACTGGAAAATAACTCTACGCATGTGCGGCTAAGGGATACAAAGCATAACCGTAAATTTTGCTGCAGCAAGTCTTGATTGTGTGGAACGTTTTGATGCGACTTTGAAGTGAAAACGAAATTGTATTTTTTGAACTTATTTTTATTACTCACATTCACAAACTTTTTATATATTCACATTTAGAAACATCATCATTACTAAGTGTCTCCTACCGTCTGCAGCCGGAGTTTTAAAATAAGCGCTCGCATTTGCTTGAACTTTTGTCCAAAGGAGAGGGAAACTGCAGAAAACCTTTTCCGAGCACAACCCGTTACCAACTGTCGAGTTTGGATGTAGACATTCGATATCATCAAATGTCCACACTCATCCTCGGCATGAAAATCGCCACTCGACAGTAGTTAAACGCAGTGAAAAACACGACTAAGCGAGAAACACGAATAGTCACCCATCCCACCACTAACCGCGCCCACCCGTGCTTAACTTCTGAGACTCGTCGAGTCGAGAATCACCGCGCAGCTACTGTCGTCGGTACAAGAAAATTGTAGTTTAGTTTTATATTTTTTATGAATTTTGAATTATTGATATTCGCCTCCGGGTCCTCTCAGCTTCCGCATCCGCGTTAAAATATTGGAGGGTCTGTGGGCTGATGGAGATGAGGTGGCAGTCGTCTGCCTACGCCTAAAATTTCACCACTTCTCTCCGATATAAGTACCTGCCTATGGGTAACTGCTTGTTGAGCACATTGGATGCCATTCAAATCATATATTTTACAAACAACATTATTCATGTCGCGCCATCCAATGATTGTATTATTAACTGCCACTAAAGATATAGGAAGTCTGACTGGAATTCCGGGACCGATTTGAAGATTTCTTATATTTCGTTCTGTACCCTCCACTATCGAGAGCGGATAAATGAAGCCAAAGCAAACTGAAATATCAGGCAAAAGTTTTTCATGTAAATAAATCCCGTAATTATTTAAGATACATATTATACAAAGGAGGAATGTCAATAAGGAGATTATTCTTAACCCTCTCAAACACAATCATATTACACTTTCTATACAGTTTCTGATTTGCAAAGCCAATAAAATGTTTGTGTGAATTTCTGGAATGTCTGAAAGTGTGCTCATAGGTCAAGTCGTCCATCTACTTGCATCAGGTTGTAAATCACACCATGTTCGAAAATAACTTTTCTATTGCTGTTTAGTCTCGCATTTATTTTAATGTGAGAGTTCTTTGGGTTTTAAGACCATTTACCCGATTTGATCTAAATAAAATAAACACACAACTTGTAACACTGTAGTTATATATTTAAGGTAAGAAAAACAGTTCAGTAATTACAAATGTAAAATGTGAATATACAAAGCGATTTGAGAAACAATTTCGGTAGAAACGTATAGGCGACACGAAAATTACAAGTCCAATAAGTGCAATGCATTGCGAGACGAACGAAGGAGCTTGTTTTTCTACCGAGTGACAAATTGTATCTGACGAAAGATAACACAAAGAGAATACAATGAGGTACAAGCTTAGGGGAGAATATTTTAAAATTAGAAGAGAGGGAAATATTTGAGTAGGAGGAGGGAGGAGGACAGGCCCCTTTGGTACGGATGGGTCAGAGTAAGTAGGTAAAGAGACCACAAGCGAACTTTGGGGAGCTTGGCCTGGTTTCTAATCTCAGGAATTAGCTGACCCTCAAATAAAACGATTGAGGGGATAAACATAAAAATTTAGAAGTAGACCGTAATAAAGGACTTAAGCCTTAAGAGATTGAAGCTAGGATATACAAACAGATTAGAAATTCTAATTTAAAACTGACCATTTCTAAAAACAGATGTTTCAAACTATAATGACAAACTACCTAAAACGTGCCGAAAGTAAAGGTAAAGCACGTCCCTCACATAAAAAAAGGGAATAACTATATTGTTATAAGCCTTATACTTAAATTTCTAACGAGAAGACCTGAGTAAAATTGGAAAGTAAAATGACAGCCTAGGATTATGGGACTTCTCAAAACTATATACTAATAAAAGAAAAAAAAGGGCTAATTTACTTTATTACGCCGTAACAATTGCATTTCATACTTTATAATGCCATGCGTCGATTATCGGAAATATTTTAAACAAAAAATTACGCATTATTTCAGTTAGACCTGATGTACTTGAAGGGTCAGTTCCACGGTCCCACCGAGCTAACAGTCCTTTCGAAATCATAAGGTCGTAAGCCACATGCAAAAAAAAGTATCCCACTTTGAAAAGAATAATGTACAGCGTAAGCCACATAACCTCGTCAAGTGACAGTGTAAGTAGAGTCTAAAAGTTATTATTTTATATATTTTTGCTGTATAATTAAAATCATGGTTCAGTAACTATGGGTACTGCTGTAAAAATTGAAATTTTCTATGGTTTGTATTAAGAATTGTTTCTGTTTCTTCCGCGTAACCCACACGTAATAGGATAAGTTACACAAATTAATTCTTTACGTATATTGAAAAAAAAGTAAAAGAACAATAACCATTAAACTGTCTCATGTAAATTTGTACCGAGAAAACTTCATTCTTTTTAAATATGTATTTTTTTAAAGCAAGTGGGTTACGACCTTCTGAACGCTCAACCGTACAATTTGTTTTTTGTCTCTTTTGTGAAATTTCATTTTTGTGGCTTGTGATCCCCTGCAACTAGATGAACGATCTACTATTGCTAAGGCAAGTCATAAAATAAATTAATAATGATCTACCTCAATCTTCTCAAAAACTATTGATTTTAGCAAAGATGTTTTGATAAGCCGAAATATTTTTTTCAAGATCTACAGTTTTACAGGAAGATTTCATCTAAAATCTCAATACTTTCGGAGACACTTTAAAAATCGTAAGTGAAACACACGAACGCTAATGAAGTGTAGCACATGTACACGAAAGAAGAACGAAGTCTTTGGGGGGGGGGGGGCAAGAAAACAGGCCTTATTGACACTCCTTCACTTCTGCTTTTGATAATTTAGTTGCAGGAATTCAACCATTCTCTTAATGCTAATAAAAATGCGGCTATACGGTAAAGGCACTGATCATTGAGGATGTTTCTATTGTAGATTAAAATTAAATGCTTCGTATTTTCACTAACATTTTCAAACTATTTTCAATTAGGACTCCAAGGATAAGCATTTATGTATACCCATTGCCATTTGCATTTTATCTACTTTGGATTAACCGAAATTCTCTTTGATACTGTAAAATGTCAAAATCAAATAGATTTTCCCATTGAATGTTACTTTTGACTTATTTTGCAACAATATAAGTATCAAAATTATTACATAACCATGGTTCACGATTATTTGGACCATCCTCGGCTATGATCATCTTACGTTTTTTCAATTGAGAAAATGTGATTTAAAAAGGCCTTAACTTCTATTTTTATGAAAAAATATATTTTTAGTCAATCGAAAGTCCTGCAGAACGAAGAGAGGTATTATATTAAAAAAGTATTTCCTAAGGTTTTTTTTTAAATTCCCTGTTTGAAATAATATTAACCATCAATTTGAAAAAAATGAATGAAAACCTTTTTTTGTTAAATATAACTCTCTACAAGATTTGAAATTTGCTCTTGAGCTATGTACTTATAAATCATCAGAAAGATGCTTTCTGTCAGGAAAGATTTAATTGAAAAACTTTTAGGTTGAATATCACTTTACATGTGGTGGAGTCCATATCAAGTGATCACAAGAATTTTCATGTTGGAATGGGATTTGGCTGTAATTATATGTATTCTGTCCTTTGGTAGTGAAGGAAAACTCTAATAAATATTTTTGGAAAATTCGAAAAAATGGTGGAGATGTAATACTCTTCAATTTTTTGTACCTTTTTTTGAAAATTTCATATCTTTGGTTCTAACTAACCGAATCAACTTTCCAAGGTCTGAAATTTTTCGTTATAAGACGTACTTCTAAATGAGAAAAAAATTGAAAAGAAAAAAAAACATTTTTTGACTGTTTTTGATAGCGAAAGGCACAAAAATAGCGTTTTTGAAAACACGTCATTTTTAATTCTCTTAAAATCTTTTTCAAGATGAAGGTTTAAATGTGTTTCACAAGTTCTGTAAGTTTTAAAATGAGACAGTCAGTGGTTCACGAGAAAAAAATAACCTGAGTCATATGAAACTCATCACTTAAGAGTTCCTTCGAGTCACAAATTCCAAACATCGCAACAAAAATACAAGTTTAAAATGGCGGATCCAATATAGCGGCAAAACATCTTTTTGAAATCATCCGAATGGTATAAGACTAATTTTTTGGGGGTTTTCTGAATCACAAATGGCAAATATTTCGAATTTTGCAAAAATATTTGCTGGGGGTTTTTTTCCCTACGAAAGGACTGAATACACCGAGTAACAGCCGAATCCCATTGCATCACGAAAATTCTTGCGATCATTTGACATTTCACTACTTGGTGATTGGTTCCTTTATCCTAGGAAGAATATTAAAAAGTATAACTGTTTTATGTCTGAAAAATGAAAAATGAACTGGGGTAAACTTGTAAATAATAATTTAAAAAACTACTGAAAACAAACATTGAGGCGAACTATTTTTTTTCTGAGGCTGTTACTAGTAGAAATCATATAAAGATGGAGAGAAAAGGGGTTATTAATTTGAACGATTTTGAATAGGGAATAAATCTACACTGCAACTAAACTACGATTTAAAAAATGGCTTAAATTATATTATATATTTACCAATAGAACTAACAAGAGCCGCTAAAGCGAAGATCAGCATACCAGTCAACCTCATTTTCTCTGCTGGATAGAGGAAAATGATGTCAGAAGAAATTTTTTATCGAAGTGTAACTAATGAATATTCTAGAAGATATTTCAAGAGATTATTTCAATCCTTCTTTGAAATTATTCCACTATTTGTGAGGTGCTCTGGATGGAAGAAGCCTATATTTTTATGAGATATTTGTATTTCATCATTCTGTTATAAGTACATATTTTATTAATACATATGAAACAGATGTACGAAATACGTAAAAATGTAAGGAACTCAACCTTCAACTAAATTATCAGTTTTATTTACTTTACGTTCGGCAGAGAGATACGAATATCGATATAAGTTACCGTGCAACCTTGATTTAAATACGTCTTACAAAATTATGTTTTATCCTTCAAACTCTTATATTAATAATGAGTCTATTTGCACAGCAGTCATTTTTTGGCGTAGCTGTTAAATAATTAATTATTAACGTTAATTTTAAGTAATACGCTATTAACTGTTTTAACAATCTTTTTATATTACTGGAATATATGTACCGCTGCAAAGTACTATGGGTTTACACTACACGGTGTTTATATACGGAAAAAAGTTTGCCTGATATGTAGCTAAAAAAAACTGCGGGGATCGCTTCGTAATGACTCTAGATGCTAGAAAATCACCCTCCCAAAATCTGATCTGATCCTTTTTTCAAGATATCTTAGAAA
>JAUMHM010087898.1:0-28487 GCA_032362435.1 Melikaiella ostensackeni | reverse complement strand
GATGAGTCTTCCCTAAGAGGCCCTTGGGTATCGGAGGAAGTTCAAGTCTGAAAAACTCATTTAAAACGTCCTCCTCCCTCTCGACCAAGTCAACTATTCCACTACACCCCTCCTCCTCAGCCAACCATTGCTTTGGAGGCTAAAGTTTACAGTTAGAGTCGGGCATAAAAACCATCCTAGGCTTTGAAGCGAATATCATGTCGAAATTTTCCTAACCATCTAGACCCAATATCAATTTCGTGTCTGGATTAGTGGCTACTCTAACTTCACATGTTCGCGTGATACCTTCAGTAGTTATAGGTAAATTTACTTTCCCGATAATAACATCCGTTGAACCACCGGCTACTACCATACGCGACCTCGTCGTACTATCTAATAGTCTCCCAAAAGCCTGCGCAATAATTTTTCAGGTCGATCTCCTAATCAATGTTCGAGCAGGCCCGTTATCAATTAACGTATCTTCCGGAACAGAGTCGATGATAGCGGTCACATGTACCCTGTTGGCGATTCCGCTCGATTCTACTATCCCGCTAATCAAATCCGCCTACGTTATTTCCCCTTGGATTACCTTAATTCTCTCAAGGTCCTCGGTAACAAAGTTAGGGAGGCTCTGCTTAAAATCCATCAAGTCATATGCAGAACTAAAAGGTAAAATGTCGGGATCTTGAGATCTGTGTACTTGAGCTACTGCTATTAATTCCTCGGCCTTCATGCCGGGGTGTGGTGTACTGTTTTTAGCAGAAGCAGTACAGCTCTGCTGGCCACCCCCTCCTTGGAGGTACATTGCTGGGTTGGTTTGGAACCCTCTTTGGCTTTGCCCTTATCCTTAGACTGCTGGTTCGACTGTTGTTTATTATGACTGTTCGTGTTTGTCGATAACGCCGAAACTTTATCGAATTCTTCCTTAATTTCGGCGGTTGGGTTATTTTTGAGGGCTTTCTGTTGTTTCGGAGATGGCTTGTAGGTGAACTTCGAGAGAAAGAAGTCTTCTGGCAAGGAGGGCGGTCTATGTAACCGTTTTCTACGCCACGAGTTTCCCAGCTTCTACCTATTGCCGCTAGTTGATTGAAGGATCTAAAATCTGAACGGCAAATCACATCATAATATTTGGGTAAGAGTCCCTTATACGTATAGTCTAGTTGTTCTTGTCACGTACGAATAACAGTTAATAAAGAAATTATTGACCATGCTGTCTGGTGAACAGAATAGGGAATTTCCCTCTTAAATTTCAGTATCAATACGCGTAGGGGGAGGCTCCCCGAAACTGAAGAGACAAATGTCTCCTTTTTTTTGTAGGGCGTACCCCCTTATTCTCGGACTGAGAATTGTTGTCCCCGATATCTCTCTAAAAAGGAGAAGGGAGGGGGGACGGGGTACAGTCGAGCCAATGTACAAAGACACTTCTCTCTAAATTCACCAAAAAAAGGAATAGCAAGTATATTTTGAAAAAAAACAACACATACATGAGTAACAAATGAGAGAAATAAAAAGTAAACTCAACGATACCTCAATATCGGACCTTATCCTACCGCTGAGTAGCGGGCGAGATTTGCAATTGTGCGTTGATTACTTGTAGGTAATCCACTCTAGTCCTTCGTAGGTTTTTTACACCCTTCAAATTCGCTTTTATGCGAAATAGAAAATATATCTATTTCTCATAAAAGGGAATTATAGTCTTCCGAGAAAATTGCTCCTTTTCGTTTTGAGATTCGAGAAGGGGCAACTTTTTCTAGACTAGTCTCAATTTTGTTTTTCCACAGGCCGGATAGGACGTGTAAGAAACTCACACTCCCATTACGGACCTGCCTCCGTCGGATGGAGATTTTAAATTTTTAACGTCCGGATCGTTAAAATCAAGCACTCCCGGTTCGTAAATCGTTTCCGGCGGCTCGCTCCTGTTACCAGGACGGAAAAATATATTCCGTTTTTGGGATAGGACGCGGTTGCGACTTATGGACTGAACTTCCGAGAAAATACTTCTTGAACTCGCGATCCCGAACTTCGGACGGACAGGAGGTCTGGGTAGTTCCGGCCCGTGCCAGGTTGCCTAAGTTACTGCGACGATGACTTCTGTCCGATTTACCTCGACGGTTCATGGCAGGGATTTATTAGGTAGAGATTCTTGCTGAATTAAGAATTTTGGGTAAAGGTGGAAGGAAGATACCATACGACTTTCAACTATGTTTGTGGGTGTGCAAAATTAGTGTGACTAAGAATGCCTTCGCTCGTACTTTTGCACCTGCGAGGCAGAAACCTCGTCAGCATTCAGCAAAAATCGAACGGTTTCGAAGTCCTTATTAGGAAATTTTAAATTCGATTCGCATCGAATTTGATGCAATCTGGATTTAGTGTAGCTACAAATGCCTTTCCTTGAATTTTTGCACCTGCGAGGCAGGAACCTCGTTATCATTCAGCAAAAATCAAACAATAAAATGAAGGAAAAACGTTTAATAACAATTCGCATCAAAGTTGATGCAGGCTAGAATTTTCAACTATAATTTAATTTAGTGTTTATCATTTCCAGCCTCATTTTCCTGTGCACGAATAATTAGGCATTTTAGCGTCGTATTATTGCTGAGAGAGCACGTGGTATTGTTTTGATGTCAGGCAGCGCATAGCTTTAAGTCGACGGGCGGAAAGAGAGATATGCCTATTACAGGAGGATAAGAATAGAGTAGGAGAGAGAATGAAGAATACTCGTATGAACAGTCGAGACTTGGTGGTTTCTCGTTAATAGTAGCACAACCGTGTGCAAGAAAGAGACAGCGCTACGCGGAACATAAGAGAGAGAGAGAGAGAGATCGAATGCGGTGTCCGCACGTGGGCGTGTGTGCTCGCTAGCGCAGCGTACATAGGTGCATCTTATTCGACTTGGTCATAAATGACCTCGCCTCATTTTATGTGGATTTTCGATAAATTAGTCTGATGAAATTCTTATTTATATTCGTTTCTTGATTTTAGGTCTACATTCATCCGTGTACTTTCATGCAAACCACATCTTACATGGTTGAGTGGATTGCATGCCCTTGTCAGTCTCCTTTGCTTTTCTATTTATCTAACTATCCAACTATTTATTTAGCTATTTTTCTTGAGAGAAATAACAATAGAAAAAGGAATAGAAAAACAACACAAATAAAAAAAAATGGAAGAGAGTCAAGTTTCGTTTCATTTCCTCCGGTCATGGCCGTCTTCATTTTTCGAGTCAGCTTGCAAGCCAGTTCCTCGAGAGCTTGGAATGCTACGTAAGCATTCTGATAGCAAGCTCTCAGGTTACGAGCGAACAGGCGAGGCTTCGTACTCAAACCAAGGACTGAATTTAATTTACATGTTGGAAAATTATATTTTGTATGAATTTAATTTGAACGAAAAGAGTTATGTTTGATATTTAGTAATTTAGGTTGGGTTCGCTCGTAACATTCTGCTATAGGCATTTCATCATTCAATTTACCCATAAAACCCTGTAAGAACGTTAGATCGTCTTCGATACTTCCGTCTGAGCCTTGCGTACGAGTTTGGATTTAATCTCGGATACTATTTTGAGCGTCATCATTGCTAAATCGTTCAATCGCGTTACGTTACGGAACCATTCGCTTGCAACTCCTTTTCATATTTTCGACATTAATTGTAAGAGCTTGCTATCTGTCACGTAAATGACATCTCGACAGTCTTCTAAATCCATTGAAAAGCCCTCTACGCTCAAACTTGGGCTGCCATCGAAAGTAATATTTCACTGGTTTAAAAGTTTTCCGAGATCCCTACGTCTTTTATCTACTCTGCTGAAATCTTTATCAAAATTTCTCCTAGTGTTTGGGCTACCGGTTTTTTATCGTTAATAGGGTTACGATCCCTATTACTTCAACGGTTACAATATTTCTTGCTGTTTTCATACTTTTCACGATTTTGTTTGGCTTCTTTGAGTTGCCCCTCGTAACGTACGAACTTTTCAGATTCATTTGACCGGCGATCACATTTAGATTATTTATCTTAAACTTGATCACCAGTCAAGTTGAATTTTGAATCTACAGGATTGTTGGCAATTCTTCGTAAAGGTAGTGATTGTCTGTGAACCTCAGGTCTTTTGTGAGAAGTTCCTCGGTAGGGGTTCGAATTTGCTTTTTTGGGGTTTTCGGTTCCTTTTTTTGCGGTCAAATCATGTTTTCAAATGGATCAAATAGTAAGCTGTCGGCATCATTCGAAGTTTGCAAGGGAATAAAAGTACTGATAGCTCGCTCCAAAGGTTTCAAATCACTTAAATCAATTCTGATTTCGTCTTCTGTTCGGACTTCCTCGACATTCGGTACATTGGTAGCACGTAACTCATTTCTATTTAACGAGAAGTTGCCCAATTGTGATTCCAAAGTTTCTTGAATGCCGAAAATGTCCGGCAAGTTAGGGCCTGCAATGTTTGCATATGCAAAAGTCATTGTCAGTTCTGTCGGATTAGGGAAGCTAGAGGGGACGACTCTTGGAGATGTGGTACCGGCTTGCCTAGTCGCGAAAGTGACCTGGCTATTTGTGCCATTGATTTCTGTGTTTGCCGTGGTTGTAATGTTATTATACCTTGTCGTCTTGTTAGCCGTGACGGTGGCAGGAGTGTGGACCGATACCCTTACTACTCTTGAGGGTTGGACCTCTCCCTGACTTCTTTCATCCTCCCCTAAGTCTGACATAATATCCAGATCGCGATGGGTTGCATTTGAGGTTAGTTCCGAGTTCAAAGAACGATACGAAATTCTTTGGAGACTAAAAATAATATATCTTCGTAACCCATCGCATTTTTCGGCGCAAGTGCCAAGTGTGTTTAATTCCGCAAGGTCGAGAACCGCGTCAAAATGTGCTTCTGATAATCCGAAAAGCCATGTTATAACCGCGTCCGCCGTCAAAAACAACGGAAATTCCCCAGGGAGTGACATTTTAATGAATTTCCAAAACGCTAGTCTAAACGAGAGTTTTATAGTTGAAAGAATCTATTATGCTGATTTGTTACCAAAAATTCTTTTCAAAATTTACCGAAATCGCGATAAGTTTTGAAGTTCGAAAGCCGTTTCAAGGTCCGTTGATTTAAAGTTTAATTAATGATGACCGGACTTCTTATCATTGCGAGACAACGAATGTAAGAACGATAACTTCCCGAAATTGACCCTTCGTTACAAAAAAAAAATAATTTTCAGGCCACAGAATTGTTTGGATCATTGAAGTTTGTGGAGAGAAGAAATTACTCAGTTATTTTGTAATAATCTTGTATGAGATTATTAGATTTTCTTTTTAATATTTCAAATACAAAACTGGGAAATTCAGGTCACTCATTTTTCAAACACTTTCACTTTCAAACACTTCAAAAAGAAATCATATATACAAGTATACAAGAAGAAATCATGATAATTAGAAATAAATATATATATGTATATACATACATACATATATATGACAATGCGTGGTTATCAATTGAATATTTCAATACAATTTTAAAAATCAATGCTACGTGAACCAAAAGAAAAAAATAATTACAACAACTATTACACAACTATTGTATATTCAATGGGTTTACCAAACTTTGCAAAAATTCCATATAATTGATAATTACAATTTGTTTCATCTACCGAATTGTTCTCAAAATTTCAACTAATTTGGAAAACTAACTAACTATGTTGGGCGCCATTTTTATAAGGGTATTCCTGCCCACAGGAATGCGTCTCATTCGATACCGAATTTTAATACCAATTTTCTTTTCCAAATTCCTTCATAATTTACTTGTTTCAAAAGAAAACGCAAGCAAACAAAAATTCTAAAAATCATTTCGCACTAAAATTTCCATTAAAAGTTCCATCCTGCTTATTACCCAAGAAAAGAAAGAGAAGAGGAGGACAATGATAAAGGTTGACTCGCAGGGAAAGGGGTTTCCTCAACCTAAAAGAAAATTTAGAGAACACATGCTCCTGAGTAGTGAGGGAAAGATCCCATATATTTAAAATCAAAAGAAATTTTCAACATTTCTATGAGTACAGGCATACAAATTTAAAAGGAAATTAAATTTCATAAAAATTATCTCCGAATCCTAGTTGAAAATAACTCAAAATCACACTATTCATTACGAAGTCTATTCATTAACTGATCAAAATCTGAACATTAGTACCGAAAATCAACATTAATACCGAAGTTCACTACACGTCGAATCCGTGACATCACTACCGAGAGAGGAGTACAAAAATCATGGGTCAAGGCCGCGGAAAAATACCCCAAAATCTTACCATTATACTTGAGTCGTGGTCGGTTCCCAGAATTTCATCATCTACACAAAAGAAAATCACCGACCACGAGGTGTGACGTGAATACGTTACACTTGAAATTCCGCGAAGATCCTCTCCATAGAATTTACGGTATTTTCGATGGACGAAATCTGAGAATCAGGAAGACTGGCTTCGTGTTTCTCAAAATTCCTTAAAACCAGAACACTAAATTGTTGAGCGGCACTTAAGAGGCTTGGTCGGTCATTTTGGCGGCATCAATTGATTTTCTAATTTATGACATCCGCCAAAACCTTCCACCAGAAAATAAATATTTTAACATACTATACCTTACACAATTTAATAATTGGAATCTCATCCATAGACAATGTCAATTAAAATTTTCAATTTTATCCAGTCCAAATCGTTCAAATTCAAGAAAAATCGTTCAAATTCTTTTCAGTAATTAAAACGACGTTTGGGGAACGAAGTTTGCCCGTGTACATTTGGAGCAAGAGTGATTTGTCGTGCGCGGAGAGTTTCCAGGTCCGCTCGTGGCTGTCGTTGGCTCGAGCCAATGAGCGTGTCCCATTCGCCCGGGTCCGGGTCGTCCACCAATCAGACCATCGTGATCCAATCGTGATTACCATCTTGGAGGGAAGCGTAACAATTTTTCTGACAGCAAAACGTGTAAAAGAACACAGATATGAAAAAAAGGAAGAACTAATAAATAAACATTCTCCTAACGTGCCAAAAGTGCCCTCTTGAAGTTTGACCCTCGCTCCTGATTCCCGAGCGAGAAGAGTTTGGAAGGCCAATTTCCGGTGCGGGTAAGAGGAGTCATGTTCACCAATTTCAAAGTGACAGGTACAATTTTACCCTGTCACACCCTTGCTAGCACAACTTTTGATAAGAAGTTGATTTTGGGCACACCTTACTGGAGGAACTGTACCTGCGCTAACGGAAATAGGTATTCTTTTCTCTTCGCCGCATTTCCTGTTTTGTGCAGTGAAAAAGTGAAAAAAGAATACGCATTGCCACCAGTGCAGGCGCAGTGCCGCTCCTCTCCTGAAAGAATTATTATTAGAAGTGTTGATTTCTTCTATGGATTCCATGTGACAGCATTACTTGGCATCCTATGCTTCTACTTGCCCTCATTTCCACACTTTTTTAGTCTAGCTTTATAGCAGATATTCTCTTTTTTTTTATAAAACCATCTACTAGGCCTAGCTCTTGCCACAGCGAAACCCCGTCTGGGGTGCAGAAAGCAATTTATATAATTTAGTTAAGAAAATGTAAATTTTGAGCAGCAATGAGACGAGTAGTCTAACTGATTAAAATAATTGCAGGGTTTTACAGTTTGAGTTTATTTGCGATTATTTATTTTTAGAAGTATTGACATATTCACTTTCAAATAACCATGACCATTACTAGTTTTATTCCAGATGAATCACGGTTAATATTTCAAAGATAAGTTGGGGTTCTTGAAAGTCCGCGTTTCCAAACTTCAAGAGTATAATAAATTAAAAGTTCTTAAGCTCCAAACGTAAAGTGTACATTCACACGAAATTTTTTCAATTGCTCAACATGAGCGCTCTTTGGTGCTTCTTCAGCAGTGAAATTAAATTTGTTTAACTCCGAAAGATACGAAGGACGAAATAGTTTTGTAATCATGCAAGGAATACTGGCGAGCCGAGGGTTATTGTAGTTACGCCCTAGAAAGTTGCACATCTCTTACGAAATTACAAATGGGACAACTGTGAACGAAATAGACTAGGAAACACCACACCTTACTCACCAAACTATTTCACAATCACTAGAATGGCAGCAGTTATGTGACGCCTGTCAGACCTTCGAGATACCGCTCACCATGAGAGCAGACTAACCGACGACCTGCTGCTATCAAGCTTTCCAGACCAAATGGGAATTCGCACGGTATGATTTCAGCACAAAGCTGGCTTCCCAGCACCGTGGATCGTTCGATCACATGATCACGTGACGTCCCTACTCATGCGTTAACGCAGGTTTGCCTCCTTATTACTTTCTTTGCTTGTACCTTGAGTACTGGTGACTTTCTGACGGGTGTCATTAAAGATCTAGATTATTTGAGTATTAAAATTTGCTCTGAATATATGTGTAAGTTACCTTAATTTTGGGTAGTTTGATCCTAAACGTTACAAGGAAGTGGGTTTTTCTTGTCTAGGTTAAGTCAGTGAGACCACAATCAATTGTTGATAGACAAAATAATTGAACATTTATTAGGAGATTAAAACTTAACACTTTTTTTACACCTTTACAATCAAGCGCGAGTTTAACGAATGGAATTTACACAGGCACTTTGTAACATCTTTACAGGTGGCAAATAAGAAATAGTATCAAAATCACCAATCAGAATTACCATTTTATGCATTGACTTTACCCTTTTGCAATCAAAAGCGAATTCTACGAATCGAATTTACTCGAAGAATTTGTAACATCTTTGCCGGTAGCAAATCAGGAATAGTTTAAAAGTGATTTCCTTAATTAAAGAAATATATATCTTCATTTTAGCGATACGGATCCTTTATGTTGTGGATATTTCGCAATGAAAATAATAGATTTCGAGAAAAAGTAGAATAAAATTTTTTTGAAAAATAGTCGCCGTCGTGTATCTTAAGAGAAATTTTGAGTGGCTCCAGATCCTAAAACATTATTTAATATGCCATCAATAAATATGCAAAGACTGAAACAGACTTAACAAAATGCAGTTTCGTTTCATGTACCGTACCCACAGAACACTGCAAGGGATTTTTAGGTCTTAGTAAGGAAAGACCAAGATAATCTTCAAGAGTTTTACAGCAAATTTGAAACAAGATATTGGGAAAAAGCCGCACAAAGTAAAATCCAGTTAGGATTAGAATTTGAAAGTAATTAATTAGGTCAAGAAACTTTAGTGGTAAGGCTACGCCATCAAAAACTTTTGAGAAGTAAAGGGGATAACGCCCCCTCTCTCCAATAGGGATGTAATTTACAAATTGGCAAGGCTCATTGTGAGTGATCAAAACAATTATGATTTAAAACTAATTATCAGCTGAGAGGTAAACAAAATTATCTCGGAAAACTAGAAATGTTCATATCCTTTAACAAGCCGCTCATTTTTGGAGGTACGAAATCAAGAATAATAGTCTTAAGACATGTCAACACCTTAAACTTCGATTTCAGAGAAGAATTACTCGAAGAGGGCGACACTGAGGCTGTGCAGAATATGGATGTCCCATGATCGACATGTCTAAAAAGTCAAGTCTCCTGTATATCATAAAATTTCTACAAAGAAAACTTCTAGTTATTCCAAATATCCAACTATTTCAATCTGTCGTACGAGCCACTGGTGGTAGGCCTATCAAATTGCATCGACAAATAAAATTTCACCTACAAACAGATGCCAGTGACAGTGCAGTGTTTACTGCGCTACAGAAAAGGAACTTCTAGCATTAGTCTGTCCTCTACGGGAATTTCAAAGTTTCCTACTAGGAGCCAAGGTCATACATCATACTGACAACATAGCACTTTCCTGGTAGAGAAAACATAATTGCTAATGCCCTCAGTCGACAAACCACTAGTAATCAAGAAGAGTCAGAAATGTAAGACAACAAGATTACTATCTACCATCTCACAAAAAGACCATCTATTCTTCTTAAAAGAAAGTTCGCGGATTGAAAGGATAAGTGAGAAAAGGAACACACATATTTTTTCTTCCTATTTGGTGCATACATTTTTGGAACCAATATGGCGGCTTGCATATTCCCTCGTGTTAGAGGGCCCTAACCATGGTACCCAATTCACATCCAAAATTTTGTAACATTGCAAAAGATTCGAGGTAGAGAATCTGCTCATTTCGATTCATTTCTATATTCGAGGTTAATCAATTACCCATTTTAGGCTATGTTTGTGATCACTCAAGTTCATGAATTTTTGTTGTATTCCTTAAAAAGTCAATGATTCCGAACAGCGAGGTTCCCACGAAATAGAGTACAAATATGTAACGTAAACCATTGTTTGAGTTAAATAAAATCCCAAAGTTTCATGAAATTCTAACCTTTGCTGAATAGTCACGTAATTGGTTCCAAAAGCGCCACAATGACACGTAAATAATTCCACAAATGACCACTGAATAATGCACAATTTTTTTTTGAGCCCTACTGTTGGGAAAAATAATGACACCAGATGGCACTCAAACTCGGACCGAACCACATTTCAAATTTTTCGCCATACGAAACTACCAATCATAGCCCAAGCACATAGGGCGTTTGCGCACCATTTCGGGAAGGGGCTACACAACGCTCATTTTTCAGACGGCCCGGCAGGCACATAAAATGCTGATTTCGAAGAAAATATCGAACATTACTCGTAGCATTAGACACGTCTTTTCACGTGGAGCTCAATATTTGCAGAACTCGTCATATATTATAACTCATCCTGCAAACATTGATCTCCCCATGTAAATACGTGTCTAACACTACTCTTAATATAATATACTAATAATTCACTCACAAATTTTGTTTAATCGCTCCAATTGAAAGAAAAACTATTGTTAAACGATTTGAGCACCCGCAAGCTTCATAGAGTGAAGATTGTTTTTTCTATCTTAACTGGCAGCATACGCTTTCTGAAGATAGCTTCTGGCTTGAAGTTCTCTGCATCCACAGAGAACTCCAAACGTGGCTCCCCTCTCAGCTCCCAAAAATGAATGAACTCTCCATATTTTTCGGCTGATTTCGGGACCCGCAAGGACCCAGGTTATCCCTACCATTTCTTATGAGCATGCGCAAAATGATCGATCTTCAATATTCACGAAATTATCTGTACGCTCGCGTTCAAAATTCACCGTTGGGCCAGGAGCGTATGAAATGAAATTTTTCTCTGTTTATCAGAATGTTTTATTTTACATTTATTCATTGAACTATTAATTGTCGGGTTAAGACTGACCGTCTCAACGCCTCCTCAAACGAATAGATCTTTCAAATTTCAAAATATTGATTAGTTTAATATTGGAGTCGAGAATTTCATAAGATTATTACTTTTATGAGTTCTTATGGAATGTTGTCAAATGAATCTAGTTACATTATTGCTTGAAAGCCATGATCCTTGGGTTCAGGTTGAAAATTTCAAATTTAAAGTCATACATCCTTGCGACTAGATGCGAAGTCACAGACCTTGCTTGAATCTTTTCCTATTACGATAATAAAAATATTCGGTAATCATAATTTATAATAAAATTACACTCAGAGAAATATCCTCTAAACGATAAAGGAATACTTTCACGGTAAAGTGCAATCGTTCGAGAATTAGTTTAAAAATAGATCCTTTAACGGTTAGTGTGCGAATCGTTTGAAAGTGAAACGATTCTGCGTTGAGTGTGTCCTACTTCAACGATTAGAGGACCGACATTCTCGTTTAGAGGAAATTTCTCTGAGTGTATAAGTTTTGACGATCAAATCCCTTTCAAACGAATGGATTCAATACACTCAGGTAAATGATTAAATTTTCATAAGATGCAGATCAATAGAGAAAATTTTTTTCAGTTTTATTTTATTTAATTTTGTTTTTTTATTTAGGAATTATCTGTTACTGTATAAATACTTTTTTTGTTTTCGTAGTGATCATTTGAGATTCATGAACGAATTTTTATTCTTCTCAAATTTATAACCGAAGATCAGGTGACAAAAAAACTTATTTTAATAGTACAGCTTTCAAATTTTTGTTATATTCTCTCTTATTCTTGTAGTACGAATGCTGGCGATAATGAGTGCTGATATGATTTCTCATTTATAATTTCTCCTAAATGCAGTTCTCCTTTGAATATCTCTCCTACTTCTTGATTCTTTAGTTTGATCTAATGTTTTATTTCATTAATTCAGCTTCTTTCCTTCCTCCGTGATGATTCTTCTTTGGTGATTGGATTCATTTTTCTCATTTCCTTGGTGATTTGCCTAAAGTCTTTTTTAAAACTGATGTCGAAATTGTGCTTTAATTTTTTAGAATTCTTTTTATTTTCCTTGCTCAGTTTTTCCTCCTCTCGGCTCGCTTCATATCTCCTTCGCGTAACTTCTTAATCTTCTCATTCTCTTATTTTCTTATCTCCTTCTTTACTTACTCTTTGCGTCAATTTTTCTTGGTGCTACGTATCAGATTCCAACAATCATTGAATTTCTCATATGTTATTTGTACATCAAGGTCCTTCTCGTTGTTATACACTTTTATATTTATCTCCTGCATTATCCCTGTGATTTACATCAAGTCGGGTTGACGTACCACTAGTAAATTTTGGGTGATAACTGAGGATTCTATGTTGTTGCTCAGATCTTCTTCTTATCCCACGTTTCTCTCTATACTTCTTTTCTTATCGTCAGAATTTTTAGTTCTTTAAGCGTACTACCAATTAAGGTTTTTATTGTTGGTTTTTGTCTTAGTTGATCGCTTTGTGTGTAAGCTTCCTGCAAGGTCTACTGATGGGTGCTGAGTCTCTGAAATCTACTCTTCTGATTGCCATAATTTGTGGCATTCTTTTAATTTTTTTGTGATCATCACATAGTGTGACCCATGGCTTCTTCGACGGAGAGATACATTTCCCTGATTGTGCATTCTTAGGAGATATCTTTATCTGTTCTTCCTTTTTTTCAAGGGTTTTAACTGTCCCCTTCTCTATATGGACCTTTTTTACCTCCGCTTCTTCCCTCTTTTGTGTTCTAATAGCCCCATTTCTTTTTGATTGCCGTTTTCTCTTTTCAATTTTCAGGATGAATGCGGATGATTGGCTAGGTGATGTCATTTTCTTTTTGTTTTGTTTTTTTTTCCTTTGCGCTGAAGATTTTTGCTATTTATCCCCTTTTTAAGCGTTTCTAGGTATTTGTTTTTGTGTCTGTTATTTTGCTGAGACCAGCTTAGAATACGATGGATTCGAGTTTGAGGTATTTATCTCCCGTCTTCTGCCTCTTAATATAAATTTATTTCCACTTTTGTAGTTTGTGGTACAGAATAAGTTACATAAGTATTATGACGATGTTTCAAAATGTATGTATACGACTAACCATCTTATCTTTTCAAGTTACAATATGAACTCAAAACATAAACGTTTGCGTAATGTATCTTATAATCTAAAGAGTTTAGTTTTCTGGAAAAACTAGAACAAAAAACCAAAGTAACCTAAAATAGTTAGTTGCATAGGGTCATCTACTAACTATCGGAAGAGCACATATTAATCAATATGGTCATCACACATCATGTAGGATGTGCATTATTCTTTTATGTTTGAAATTTGCAGATTCGTATAAAACATCTTCAACGAGATCATTATTATCATCTTCATTTTCATGGCAAATGTTGTTATCAACAGCAAGTGGGGGTATCTCAGTTTACTTTTTTGTAAGGGCTTTGGTTAATTTCCAAAGTGATCCATCAGAGGATTTAAGCTTCTTGAGTGTATTAATTGATTCTAGAAAATTCCAGTTTAAGATTAACTTGTCAACTTACTTTTGCAGTGATGACAAGTTTGTTTTGTTTTGGATACTTCTATTATGCTGAAATATCCTCTTTAATTTATTTTTGAGTTTAATACATAATTTAATATTGTTTGGAAAAGATGGGTTGTGAAGTTAATTATTTTTCGTAGGAATGCTCATGCTAGCAGCTTCATTTACTATTTCGGTAAATTCATTTACTTTGCTTCCAATTGGGAATCTAGTTTTTATAAAGAAATTTAAATTAATATTTTCATCAATATGCTTTCTGAAGCTATCCCAGTTGGCATTTTTGTAATCGTATATTTTTGACAATGGAGCCAAGGCAGTACCTGCATTTAGATTAATTGTAACAGGGTTATGGTTCGAATTTAGGATCTGCAGGGTTGGAGGTTTGTTATAATTCCTAATATTTTTTAGTAAAAATAAGTCAAGAACACCAGGGCGTCCAATCTTAGGAAAGCAAGTGGGGAGTTCTGGAGCAGCAATTTCAACCCCAAGGTCTAAACATGTATTTATGAGTTCTTTCCCACTTGCATTGTTGATAAAACAATTCCATTGTATGTGTCGTGCATTCAAGTCCCCCATCACAAGGACTTTATTATTTAAATGGAATATTTTGATTGGGTCACTTTTGAACACTTCATTTCTTAGCGGTATATAGACCTGTAGACAAATAATTTTACTATTTATAACTAGAAACTCTACACCCACTGCATCCATATTAGCCAGTTTTGGTATACTGATTTCATTATGCTTAATTATATTATTGACTAAGAGAGCAACTTCTCCCCTTGAACTATTCCTATCAGTTCGGTAAATTGAGTAGTTTGGAACTCTCAGCTTAAACTTATGATCAATCCTAGTTTCACCTATACCGATAATATCCAATTTAAAATCACTGATGACGTTTTTTAATTCATGAATTTTAAATTTGATGGAATTTGCATTCCATGATAGAATTTTAATATTAGTATTCGAATAATCCATGACTCAAGTAAAGCCGTAACTCCTTCTAGGATAAAACTAAGTGTAGTGACCCCATTGTTTGTACTTTCGATTTTTGAAACAGTAGTTTCAACTATACTAACAATTTTACTTACATTTATATTTCCAAAGAAATTTTTTGAATCGTTAAAAATGTCCTCAAAAGAGAGATCTGGGCTATCATTCAACTTCTCAGATCTGGTTGAACTTCCCTTGACTGCATTGCTATACTGTGTCGAGTTAGAGTTTTGATGAATTCCGCCGGTTTGAGAGAGCTCATTTTTTTATTGTTTCCTAGGTATTGCTGACTGATAGCTTACGAAGGGTTCGTGTTTTCGTGGAAGGACCTTGTCTCTAGATCTGTTAGCAATAACTCTAGTAAAGGTTCCGCACTTCCTGAAACTGGCTGCATGCTTTCCACTACAGTTTGCACATTTGAATTCGTCATTAGGGTTTCTATCAGAGTCTTTTGACATGTGATTACCGACACACTCAACACATTTTCGTTTTTTGGAACAGTTTTTCGCCACATGACCAAAGCTTTGGCATTTATAACACTGTGTAATTTTGGATCCACTTTTATATTTCTCCCATCTAACCACGCAATAGTGAATTTTACGTTGCTTGACAACATCTCTAATTACTGTATCAGTACTGAATTCAACAGTAAACACAGGGAGTTTAATTTCAGTTTTCATATCTTCACTGGTATCGAAGCGACACATCTGTTTTATACTGATAACAGCCAATCCCATATCAGTTATTTCAGCCTTATTGCCATCTGGTTTTATATTTGGGGAAATACCTTTGACTACCATCTTTAGGATTTTGAGGCTAGGGAGTATATAAGTGTGGAATTCCACTCCTGATCCTTTGAATTCTTCCAGCATTCGTTTGCAGGCATCCTCAGCCTTTGCATAAACGACGATGTGATCTTCCTTCAGACGAATTTCAATGTCCTTGTTTAAAGTTTTCTTAATTTTGTTCAAAATTTCTTTATGGTTTTGTACATAACTATATATAACTATAGGTAGAAATTTATTTAAAGTAGTACTTTTCTTGGCTTCAAAAACATTTTCATTCATTTTCTCCCTGCTCCGTCTTCCTTCTGATGATTTTGGCATTTCTGTAGCAGCACTAAGGCCGTTTCTTCGACAAATACTTTTCAGGATTTGTTGATATTCACAGCACTGAGTAAACACGTCTGCTCTCTACGATATCAGCACCACGAATGTCTCCCTCTAAATTACTGATTGTTGCTTCAGAGATTTGCGTCCCTCTGTCCTTCAAGATTTTATCCTCACACAGTTCACATTTCATGGAGACAATCGGTTAACATAAGCAAGGAACCCAATTCTAATTCCTATCTCAAAATAATTCATTATCTCTTTTCACCTAGATAAAACGTCTTATTCTGCATTGGTCTATCCTGTACTAAACAAAATTTTCCTAATTTGGTACATAAAAAAATATAATTTTGAATGTGCACAAGAAGGAAATAATAATTTTTTTTAAGTCACATATTGACATCCGCTTTGTTGATATTCAATATAAAAGAATGCCTAAGAGATCCTAAGCAGGTTCACTTCATTGTTCATTCACTGTATATTTTTTGTTAGCTCGTGAGTAAGTTCTGAGCTAGTATTATTACTAATCTACTATATACATGCTTTTACTTTCTTTTTTTTTTGTACATAGATTTGTACTTATTCTACTCATTTGTTTATTTTTATTTTTATTCTTTTTATTTAATCAAAATTTTCTTCAAAATGCGCTTTAGCGCATTGTTGCAAGTTTGGGTCTTCCTTTTGCTCTCTTGCAGAATTTTTTAGTTTTTGACGGAATTCAGATGACGACCTTTTTGCCAGGGTACAAAGGAACATTTTCCCTTCATTCATGTCAAAAGGGTGTTCCAATTTGAACAACGGAATATGACTCAGAGTGTTAGCTATTATATTTTTCTTTCTCTTGTAGTGTTTGATACTAAATCTGCAGTCCTAGATCGCCAAGATGCAGCGGATTAATTTCCTACTGACTGGCTCGCAAGTTTAGAAAAAATTAGCGCTTTATGGTCTGTGCGAAAAATTCATCATTCAAAATCATTGTCTGACATTTATCTAACTCTATATTGACAGTGCTATTCTCATTTTCCAGAAGATAAATTCTCATATATGACGGTAGAGGTCCTTTTTTAATTATTAGGCCCCGGATTTGTCTCTATCGTATTTATAGTCTCTACCAATCCAAGGCTTAGACGTTTCCCTGATCAAAATAAAGCTCTTCTACTACTACTCGTTTCGCGATAATTCAGAATATTTTATAGCTATTTTGCTGAGGATAACGACTTTGAGATTGATAATTAGCAGAACATCTATTTCCATAATTATAATTTGATCGATTTGGATTTTAGCTATGAATTTTTTGATTCGCGCCATTTGGGTTGAGGTATTCACTATTTTGATAATTTTGAGATAAATAATTATTATGTCCCCAACCAGGATTATCATTATTTTCATAGCAAGGTGTGTCGTTCCTTCCGAATTGATCATCAGACTTGTATCGAGATGAGCTACTCAAATTGAAACTGGTGTTCCTTAAATCATTATTATTATAGTTTGGTGATCCTCCTTTATTTTGATATGTGTTCTTGAAATTATTTTCACTGCCTCTATTGTTTCTAGGATTCCTATATTCAACACTAAATCTTCTATAATTATTTTGTTCGTAGACACTATATTTTTGTGGATCATAAACACCCAGACTATTTGTTCGTACAGCTTGATAAAAAATTCCTGAGAGATCAAGGAATTTTTCAAAAGTTTTGACCTCCTTTATCAGGAACGCGGTTCTGTTTTCCTCCGAAAAATGCTTCGACAGTCTGGTAACAATTTCAAATCCCGATGGGGGAGGAATCAGGTCTTTTGCCTTGCTAATCATTTTGATCGCGCACGCGGATTGTGATAATTTACCTGGATAATGAAGTCCATACTGGAGATTGGTCCCAATTTTGAAGCTTATATTGTCGTTCAAGAACTAATAAATATTTTTTCCCTGAAAGTGAACTCATCCTTGTATTGAGTGGCTACCATACTCCACCATTACGAGCAATTTCCTTTTAAGCATGAGTTAACCACGAAATTGAAATCATTTTTTTTACATCTACAGCTCTAAGATATTTTTCGAAGTCACTCAGATACATCATCGGCCTTTATCAACCTATTTCCGAAAACTTAAGTATTGGATAGTTTCTTAACCATGGAGTTTGGATATTAGTTCCTCCCGGAACTGGGTCGATTCTCCTTTCAGGAATCTGCAGGTGTTCCTATAGTTGTTGGAAACGTTTACAATTTTGCATGCTATTAACTATTATTTGTGCTTGTTCCGTGATGACTTCCTCCGTTTATAGCTCGAGAGTACACACATTTTCCTGAATATTTATGATATGTTCTTTGAAAATTGTACGCTGTGGTTCGCAATTGAGTTTCTGTGCGAGCATTCTATTATCAAATTTTTCATTCGTTGATTTTATGTAAAACGACATCCTTTTTTCGATTTCCGCAATAAATTCCTTTCTTTAAACTTTTCCTTTTCCATCATGTGGATCGGACTATTTTGTATATTTATAGTCCTATGCATGCTCTTTTTCAATCTATCTATGCTCACTATTATTATATCTGAATCCTCTATATCGGAATCATAATCCTCTAAGTTTGAACTGTTTGGATCTTCTCCATTCCTGATAAGGGGTTTTAATCTATTTTCATCTTTTTTGATATTCTCGCTGCTCTCGGGAAAAGGAATACTCAGGTTTCCTCCATTATCTTCATTGTATTCATTATTTTCAGGTAATTCTACTACATTCTCAGATTCTTCTAACAGTTTCTCAAATGCAACATCTTTGTTCATGTTTTCAAATGTCGACTGAGAAAGTTTTATTCTACTGTCACACTTCTTCAGCTTTTCTTTCTTTTTATTTCCGTCATCCGACATTCTGAATAATTTTTATCTATGAACGTCATAATTCATTGATTGTAAATCTCTAACCAATTTTATTTTCCTGGCTGGTGTTAATTTATTTCAAATTACTAATCTATGCGCATTTTAATTCATTATTTCGATATAACTATTTAAATTTTAAGTACTGTGCCTTAAATTCAGAGTCATAAGTCAATAAATCATTCAAATCCAAAAATTAATTGTAAGTGTCTCTCGGCACTCTTTCTTTCACTTGGATACTATAAGATAACATTCCATTATAAATTTGATTCACGTCATGCAGCTACAATGGAAGACGTGTGCTTCGTAAGCGGTTTACGACCTTACTTGCTTTTCTGGCACCGAATTTGACGAACAGTGTCGATAATGTAATTGATTATTGAAAATTTGTTCGGTCTGAAGTTAACTCTCTCCTAATCAACATATCGCGACCGATTATTGCCATCGATCCCAATACTGAAAGGACGTTGAAACTTGCCCTTACGATCTTATCATTTAATTTAATAACCAGCGAAACCCTTGGAATTGGACTGGGTGCTTCTTGACCTAATACGAATAAGGATTTACTTTTGAGGACTTGGAGGTATTTGAGTGTGAAGTAATTTGAAATATAAATTCCCGTGAGATGTTATTGTCTAAAGATCCATAATTGATTGCTGAAAAAGATTCAAGATAGAGAATCTGCTCATGCCGCTCCATTTTTATATTCGAGGTTAATTATTTATCCATTTTGGGAGATGTTTGGGATCACTTAAGTTAGATCTGCTCGTGCAGATATGGTTTGAATTAATGAATTAATAGTGCATTTTTAAGTGATGAGTCAGACTCACTTCATTTTACCAAATTATCTTTTGAATTCCTTAAAAAGACAATAATTACGCACAGCGAGGTCTCCACGAAATAAAGTCCAAAGCTGTAACGAAACCAAACGTCAGTTTACTATAATTCACTCTCAAATTTTTGTTTAATCGCACCAATTGAAAGAAAAAATATTGGCAAACAATTTGAGCATCCGCAAGCTTCGTAGAGTGAAGATTGCTTTTTCTATCTTTACTAGCAGTAACACGCTTTCTGAAGATAGCTTCTGGCTTGAAGTTCTCTCAATCCAGCGAGAACTCCAAACGTGGCTCGCCCTCTGAGCTCCCAATAATTAACGATCGTTCTATTATTATCGTGTTAAGACTGACCGCCTCAATATGAAAGAAAAATCTCAAGAAAGAAAGTATAGAACAGACATGAACAGACATGCATCAATGAATAAATCAAGAATCATTAAAAATCAATAATGAAGCGCACCAGGAATCTACGGAAGTAAAAACAACTGAGATAATGACCAAGAAAAAACCCACCCGTTCTTGGAAAAAAATAGATACACAGATTTGCAAAACCCAAGGAGCCGAGCTACGAACAAGAAGTGATATGGACTCAGAAGTGAATCAAGAGGAAGGTAGGAAAAAGGTTCGAGAAATATAACGCAACTAAAAGAATGATTGAATACCAGGAAGGCAAGAGAATTTTAATCAGAGCCTTAAATCTTTCCGACGAATCACTCAGACGTAAATTATTTCTATCAAATGGGCAACGTCGAGGTAAATTAGCAAACAAACTCAAAGAATCCGTCGGTAATTCGTAAGAAGATGACTGAGGAGAATATATTGGTTGCTAAACCCCGCTTATTTAGAAATTAAAAAAAAACACCTCCAAAAAAAGACATTCACCCTCTAACAACTGAGATCTGTGATAGTTAGGAAACAAATCAGATGTATTTGCTGCCCATTTTCTTTAGAAAAGTCCGGCTGGGTTGAGGATGAAAATAAGTTCCGCTTTTTTGATGTAAGCAGATTTAGTCGAGTCAGCACTAGCAAAAATGTCGTAGACATAAATAATATTTTGTAATATTTTCAAATATTTTTCTCTACAGGTTACAGTCACTCTCATCTAGATTTATATGACGAAACATTTGAACGATATCCGTCGTAACCCCTACTTAAACAGTCTCTAACGTTTCAGAATTACCCTATGTCATTTTGAAATTTCTGTCCGGAGTGAATTTGGGTCATTCTCTTTTAATATTGCATGATGAGGAAAGTAGTATGTGTTCTCAACCCAAAGATTCTGGTTGTTGAAGGGCCTTCAAAGCAAGATAATGCATCATAAATTTATGGTAAGCTTTCCTAGCTTGGCTGTTCCTTGAGCATCGCTTCTTGTTTCAAAGAAAAACTCAGACAACCGTGTGGCGACACCTTCTTAAGTCATTTTAAGACACTAAAAAGGGCAGTCGGACTACGTAATGCCTCAATATGCCCTGATAAAGAGTCTCTTGGAAAAAACGTCCACATTCTTGTTCCTCCTCTGTCAAGAAGATCCCTTTTGGAACTTCCTCTTGTTGTGAATAATATGTTTAATTTGGCGTTTGCCTGATGAAAGAACATTCGGAGCCGAAATAAAGAAATGCTTTTTCAAGAACGGATTTCCCATTACAGGAACATAGCTTTACAGAAACTGTGGCAAAAATGGTTTTTGCATTCTTGTTGTTAGGTTTCAGGGTCAGATAACTGACAAAGATGGTAGAGTTCCTGACCGATTGAGCTGATCTCGAAGAAGATGCCTGCTCTGTGAGCAAATCGGTTTTCTTTCCTTAAAAGCCAAAATTTAGTAAAAAATCATTCTATTCTAGCAAAAACAAAATGGAAGAAAAGTTTTGGTCGGGTCCCTGTAATAGTCCAGTAGCCAACAAAAAAATCTGTGTCTATTGGGCTAAAGCTAAAATGGCTAAATAATTAATATTTTCTTTGCCTTTAATGTTAAAGAACAGAGTTGCCACCTTGATTTTCCCCGACTGTCTAATGAAACACATAAAAGAAATGATAATTAGCCCTTTTTTTAATTTCGGGACAACGTAGTTAAAGTATCATATTTGGCCAAAATATTGCTCACTATTAATCTTGAAAAAATGGCAACGGGTTGCCAAACCTTTATATTGCCGGGAGAATTGGCAGTCTTGGTGTTTTGCGAATTTCTTTTTTCATTCATTTCGCGTCGCATCAAATGCGCTGCGTTTGGGAGTTAAAAAAAGAGCGCATGATATTCCTCTTTCAGCCTGTCTGACAATAATGTCATCGATTTCGATGAAGAAACATTTACAAAATGTTGCCGCATGATAGCTTTTCGTAGAAAGAAAAATAATTGGTACGGGGACAATTCGTTAGCCAGTGAATCCCATTCTGAAATCGGCAGACACGTGCAGTGCTATCAAAAAGTGGTTGTTCTTAAACAAAAACTCAAGGAAGAATTTACAGATTACTACACATCTTTACAGGTTATTGTTTTGCGAAAATGAAAAATATTAAAGTTTATATATTCTGTAGATTGCACCTTTGTGATAGAATATCTTCCGGAAATATAACGAGTCACGGTAGACGTTACACGTCAGCTCTCCCTCTTTCCTACCCTCTGTCTCTCTTCCCTTCTCTCTTCCTTTCTTGTATTCCTCTATTTCCCTCTCTCCCTTTCTCTTCCTTCCTCTCTCCCTATCCTCCTCCCTCCTCTTCCCCTATAATTTCGTTTAACGAAACATTTCTGCACTTTTTTCAGATTTTTTTTCAGAAATCACCACGTGGCAATTTCATGTGGATTCAACACGTGGTAATGTACCGCTAAAATACCACGTGGATTTTTGCAGCTGGGATGTGAGATTAGAAACGTGATTAAATTCAACCTAACTGACGCCTTCAGGATACAATTTGATTTTATAAATGAGAGTTCTGAAAAAATGATAGGGATATGATAATGTGGGATAAATTCCAAAGAACGCCTGTTAATATGAATCTCGTAATCACACATTAGTTAACTAAAATCCAACTTCGAAAATGTCTTTACAAAGGAGCTCTCTAAAATTAAATTTCAACAACAAAAAAATTTGAAAGATTTCATTATCGGAAGTAATTATACGAATCAAAGTTTAAAGAAAAATTTGTTTACAGAAAGAAGCCAATGACTTTTCCAGAAAATACGTCAGCAATTGAAGAGACGTATTTAACAAATAATAAGAAATCCTTCAAAAATGAACCAGTTTCAATGGAAATTGATTATTCTGCGACTAGAAACTCGCAGGCATATATGTAATTCGCAGTTTTTGTAGAAGTGTAAAATAGGAAATTTCATCAAACGTATATTATCGAAATATAGCTTCAAAACATTTATAAACAAAATATTCCAATCAGGGAAGCTCTTAGGCGAGAAAAATACTACGCATTCGACGCAAATGTTTATTTTGCGATGCTGCAAAAGTACGAGTGCGCATTGAGAGAGCCTACGTTACCATTACAAAGTCTCCGACGACGATTGCTCGTCTGAAGAACATGACGACGAATTAGAAGATGTAGTTGTATTCCAGAAGGTGGAGAATTGTAGAGGAATAGCTTAGTACCCAAGTTGCTATACAACGTATGGTAAAAAATCGATAGCGGTTTCTATCGGCGATGGAAATGATGATTCATGGCACATTGCTCTTGGTGTACATAAGAATGCTTTCAAAGCGATCGAGGAATTCACAAAAGATGAAATAATTGACAAAGAACGTGTTTATTACATGACTGATGTATATACGCAATACAAGGCTCGCTTTTTCGAAATTGGAAGAGGTAAAGTTTTACCGGAGCACTTGACATCTTATCGTATTGATAAACTCGAAAGAAAAATAATGAGCAATTTCTTTGATGAAGTACCTATCGAAGTTTTTCTGAAGCAGCATTTTCAAAAATTATTTAGAAAAATAATTAGGACGTAATTAAATTAAATGAGGCGGTTATGTACGCGAACGAAAGATAAGAGTTTCGTGTCGAGGAACTGGGGTTCGAAATTCAATGCAGTATATTGTCTGCAAACAGCAGAAAATTGCCAAACGATGATTTGTGCCTCGACGATGTGAAACACGGAGAATGCAAAACTCCATGGTTTTTATTTGAATTTATTTCCGAAATTATCCGAGGGCCAAATTCTCAACGTAAAGAGTATCGTGACGACACTGTAAAGATGAAATATTTTTGCAGTGACCTAATGTTTGTTGCAAGTAAGAGACGATTGAAACCAGCGAGGGATATTATGCTTGACCTTGCGATGAAATCATTAACTGGTAGTCGACTAGTTCTTACTAATTTAAATTGGTATGGTCATTGTATTAGTTATACTGGGGCCAAGAAAATAGAGACTGAGCTTACGTATACTGCTGTTAATGAAAACGCTGTAATCCCATCTGGGATAATATCAATGCCAAATCTGTGCACAAATGTCGCTTTTAATAACTTTGATTGTTTTGTTGATACTGCAAATGGAAAAGATACATTACACGATACTGTAGGCATTATTTACCAATTTGTGCCTAACAAGGATCAAGACGATCACATTGTGAGTCCTGCTTCGCGACCTTCAACATCGCATGACCGAAATATTGCTTTGCAAAAATATCTCTGGGTTGCTTTTCTCTCGCAATCACATTCTACGCTAATGTGGTTAAGCTTCAATGCAAAATATTATCACGATGAAAGTGAAAGGCAAGTTGTCGATTATTTACAACCGATCAATAAATCCCCGACGTCAGTTAACGTTGTCCATGAGACGATACATCGTGCGAAACAGATAGCCGAGGAATGCAGCCAGAGCGAGATTATCTGCACCTTCGATTTGGCTATTGCCAAAATTGTGTTGACTATCCAATGAAATTCAACTCCGGAGTTTGACAATGTTTACATTGATTTAAGAGCGTTGCATTTCCAAATGGCATATTTCAAAGCCATCGGAAAGTTCATCGACTCCTGTGGAATCACTGGCATTTTACTGACATGAGAAGTGTTGGCGCAGGGTTTATTTACTGGTTCCCTTGATTGCAAGCATTTTAACCGTTGCAAGAAAATCCATCCATTGATTTTGGGAGCCTTTCGTATTCTTCATTTTCAGCGATTTACCTCCGAGAAACATTGAGATCTTGAATCATTGCAAGACGATTCGAAACATTTTTTTAACGTTTCTGCCGACATAACTTGCAATGAAACATTGCCGCCTTCGCGGAATGACATTCTCAGTAAGTGCGAAAATTGCTGTGACTTGACTTTGACCGGCGAACATGGGAAGACTGCTCAATTTTACATGACATACATAGAATTCATAGAAGCATTCCTTAGATTGTCGCGCAGCATCCGTTCTAACGATTTTGAATTGTTTCTCTATTCAATTTTTGAAATGACCAACTTATTTTTCGCAATGAATCAGCCCAACTACGCTCGATATTCGCTTTCATATGCCAGCAATTTGATGAACTTGAAATTAAGAGACTCTGAACTGGCACTTGCTTTTGAAAGAGGCGCTTTCGGCATCAAGCGAACAAAAAAAAATTTGCGCGTTCTCTTGTTGATTTCACGCTGGAACAACTTCAGTCATTCACTTTACAAACTCAATTGAGGCACGTCAACGTTGGACCATAAGCCATTCCATGAGAACGAAAATCATTTGTGAAAGGAAAAGCGATTTAAATCTTGCTTTGAAAGACGACGTGTCCCACTCGTTGCAACATAGTAGACTGCAGAGTGATCAAACAAATTTCGAAGCAATCATTGATGCGATTGAAAATACCGTGAACCCATTCAATTTTACCTTAGATCGGAACCAACTCTTTAACATTTCACCAGGCAAGGCTGATTCTTCAAATGTTGCTGATTTTTTATCAGATGTACATTCTGTCGGAAAAGAACAAAAAGAATCGTTTATTAATACACGCAACGAAAATGGAAGCAGATTTAAAAAACAAGTCAAGAGAAGCAAAGTAATGAACTTCGCATCAGAATGCGCGAAAGGTGTCCAGCAAAGTCGAAACAACTCATAACATGCTATCATCAAACTGGAAAGAGATATTTTTGGTGGACTTCTTGTGATTGCTTTGGAGAAGAATATTGCTATCGAGTACTGCCTTTCGTTTCCTCTGGCACCGGCACCTGCCGCTCTTTTCCTGTGTAGTCGGGACATGTTTAAAACCGACAAAGCGAGAGAGAGAGAGAGAGAGAGAGAGAGAGAGAGAGAGACAGACAGAGATTTCATTAGTTTCTTTTGCCCTGGGTATTTCCCATAAGGACACACATTGTATACGTTGCTACACAAAGGTTGCATATCATCTACCTTATTACAAACTTATGGACAAAATATTACGGTTGCAAACAACTACATTGATCAAATTTCGTTATAGTTGACAATAAGTACATTCATAATAATGTGTAATTTCACGTAACCTAGTAACACTCAATAGCACATATTTCTCTTATGCTCTACAAACTCATAAGAGTTCATAAAAATGCTCACTCCTCCATCTCAAGGAGAAGGGTTCTAGAGAAAGCTGATCTTGCTTATAACCTAAGTTTCTCTAAACCAAAAGTTCCTTGCAGAAACATCCTTTCGGTTAATACAAAACACTCTCCAAGCCAACCTATCCAACAACCGAGAAGTAATCTTACGAGATCCTCTATTACGACTTCAATGTCCTCCAACTTGTCATCTTTAGCAAATAGTTGCTTCTCTGCTCCCTCTGGGTCTGACTCCAGGAGTAACACCCCAAACCCTCTCCTGGCATTGACGCCAGCTAACCTGCCATCTAACTACACGTTTCCTCAGTCCACTCTTCCCCAGAAATTATTCCTCTACTGTCACTATGGCTAAACTATCTAAGTTAAAAATTCTTCAGTGGAATTGCCGTAGTGTTTTCAGTAAGAACGGTTGTTTAGAAAAACTTATGCATGATTACGATGTAATCTTGCTTTGTGAAACTTGGCTGAAACCCAAATTCAATTTCTCACTTAGGCATTTCAACATAGTCCGGACAGATCGCGAATCTCGCCTGGGAGGCGGTCTGCTAATTGCAATCAAGAATGATATCCCATTTAAACTCACCACTATTTACAATCGTGAGGATAAACTGAATACCTTTGCTATCAGTTCAGCTACGGATCTCGGTTTATTATTAATTGCTAACGTGTATGGGAATCCCAGGGCTGGAACTCAGGACATTGACTGGTCTGACTTTTTAGAATCTACTATTAATTATCCAAATATCCTTTGAGCTGGTGATTTCAATTGTCACCATACCTCGTGGGGTTGTGGCCGATCCTGTCCGGAAGGCATCAATCTTTATGACACGGTCAATGATTTTTATTATAAAATTCTCAGCACAGGAGTTTCCACCTTTCGCACTGGACTAAACCAAGCTAAATCAGCCATCGACCTCACCATAGTCTCTAATAATTTGAACAGAAGGTGTAGCTGGAAGACTCTAGTGGATAAAATGAGTAGTGATCACCACCCAATTGTTACTGAAATAGACATTCCATGTCCATACTATCAATTTTTCTCTCATAAATATGATCTCAAGAAAGTTAAATGGAGCACCTTTCGAGCAGAACTTAACTCTATCCATAAAAATAACCCCTTGAACTCATCGAATCCTGAAAGTATTCTTAATGCCTATTATAGTCTTATTAAGGACATTGATGCGGCCCTTTACAAAGCAGGACCCAATATTCATAGGAAACCTCCCAGAAATAGGAATTACCTCTCTTCCCCGCCTTGCTAGAATAATGAATGCAATAGAGTAACGCGACTAAGATTAGCTAAATACAAAAAATATTTGCACACTTCTAGTTTTAAAAATTACATTGAACACAAAAAGTACGATGCTTATGCTACAAAAACTTTCAAACTTGCAAAAATAAACGGTTTTCATTCATATTGTGGAACTCTATCTCTCGACACCCCTCTAATCAACGTTTGGTAAAAAATTAATGGTTTTAAACATAAGAAATTGTACCTTCCTTCGCCCACCACTAGTCCCGTTAATTTAGAGGTTACCTATCAAATGGAGGGATACATGGAACAACTTATCAATAATGCTAAAGAAATTAATGTTATCGTGCCGGAGTTCTCAAATTTCATTTATAATTGTAGTGAAAGTCCTCATTTGTCTTCTGGAATCAACTCTAAACCAGCAAATAACCTCAATAATACAATCTTCAACTCTGCTTTCAACATGAATGAGCTTCTAATAGCCTTGAAAAATTCAAAAGCCAAATTTTCTCCTGGTCTACACAAGATTAGCTTTGAGGTACTGCAAAATTCACCAGCTTCCATGTTCGAACGTATTCTAATTATATATAATTATATACTAGATGAGGGTCTATTCCCAGACCCTTGGAAAGAATTTCTCATTTTTCTTTCACCAAAGAGTGGAGGTGAATTTAGGATGGTTTCTTTGGCTTCCTGCTTTCTTAAACTGATGGAAAAGTTTATTTTAACGCGCTCAAAAAATTGACTAGAACACAATAAATTATTTCCACCTAAACAGTTTGGTTTCAGAAAAGGACGATCCTCCTCTGACAGCCTAGCTATTTTATCCACAGAGCTACATACAGCCGCGGCCATGGATGTCTATTCGGCTTGTCTCTTCCTAGACATCGAAGGAGCTTTCAATGATGTCGTTCCAGAAATTTTGGTTGAAGACATGATCAATCTAGGTATACCCAAGAAAATCTGTAAATTGATTTACAGCCTGACTACAAATAAAGAGGTGTCCTTTAGATTTAATGGTAACAATAGAGGACCTTTTACTTTTAAAAAGGGCTTACCTCAAGGTTGCATTACAAGTCCAACCTTATATACAATTTACAATTTATGTCTACATAAAGTCTTACATAGTCTATGCAAAATCCTCGAATACGCTGACGATATAGCATTATACATCACTGCCAAT
>JAUMHM010087897.1:0-10129 GCA_032362435.1 Melikaiella ostensackeni | reverse complement strand
CACCGATCATCAAATTCTTGGGCCATTTTCTGCCAATCCTCAATACTTTTCTTTCCCAAGTATCGCAAGGAAAGCACATCCCAGACATGATAAGACACTTCGGCTATGATTTCATAAGTCGTAGATCTTCCTATGAAATGGGAGCGGTACATCGAGTGGATGCTATCGCCATGCTCTAGGTAACTCGGAGAAAGCAGTAGAGAGGATTTCTATAAATTTCAATTAGAACATATTAAAAAATGACGCAGGTGTGTTGTTTTTTCTCTTGAAAAATGTCTTATCGAAAAATCTTAGATAGTCTGAAAAGATTGTAATATCGCCTATTCCATACAATATGGAATCAAGCTTATTTCACAGCTTTGATGCTTGATAATTTTTTTCAATTGAACGATATTCTAAACTATAAGAATCACGAAATAAAGTCAGACTTAAATTGATTTTTATTAAGAATGATTTCATCTGAAAATATCATGCATAAATAAAGAGCCTCGTCCTCTGTCTCGAATTTCGAAAAATTGTTTTAAATAATTTGAATTCTTTCAATAATTTATTACAGTTCAATAATTTGCATCAGCTATGAACAGTGTACACCGCTGTTTTTTGAGTAAATTTCAAGAATAATAGGCTGAATTCAACTACGTCCGTTCTCAATTACGCCCACCTCTATGCAATTCACAATTTTTCTCTAAGAAAATGGATCGTACGTGGGCATATGTCTAGAACTATGCACTTTTATGTCCCTCAAAGATATTTAAGTAATGTTAGTAAATTCGAAAGAAATCTTTTGTTCCGGGGTATTAATTATACTCCAAAGTATACTGCAAACATGGTTTTTCATAAATTGATACTCCAGATCAAAAGTCATTGGAGTTTGAATGTTTGATTTTGAATAATGTCAGCTTCTTTCGATCCACATTTTCTTATGCTTTTTATGCTCAAAAACTATGGCGATACAAGATGAGGTTATAAAACACAGTATGCGTTTCAAGTCAATTTAACCAGAATCATGTTTATACAAGAAAATCTATATCTCTTTTAATCCAAACAAAGTTATAGACTTTAAAATTATGTCCCTCGGTTTTGAAATTTCGACCATTATGGTTATATATTCACATGATTTATTCATTGAAGCAAGCTTGCACACGTTAAAAACTTAATGAAAGTTAAAACTCAAGTAATAATGAAGGGCAGGAAGCAACCTAAACTATCGTTGACCGTTATGAAAATTAAAAAAACATTTAAATTTATTCAACGTGAAGTTACTTATTTATAAATCTTGAGTTACGTCACAGAAGAAAACTGTCATATTCTTGGTTACAAATTCGAATAGTTATAATGATTAGCCTAGAGGTTAACTTTTTTCGAAGACGAATCCTTGTAAATATAAATTGACCCTGCTGAGGGAAAAGCAAAGAGAAAATAAAACCAAAAATCACTGCTAAGTGTAACGAAGGATTAGCAAAATATTTCTCGTGATAAATTACCCAATACTTAATTTCGTTTCAGAATTTTATTTTCATTTTCAAATTTTCATTCACAAACAGTCAAATGTTTTTTAATAAAAATGAGATCCAATAGACCATTTTCTTTCACATAATAAAATATTTTTTTTATCATTCATGTCTATTTGAAGACAGTAGTTTTCATCTGTCTAGTTACAGAAAAACATTAATAAGTACCTTAAGCTAATATGGTCAAATTTCCAATGTTGTGTCTACAAAAATTTTATGATTTATTTTTATATTGAAAAGTGAAGGGTTCCAGACATATGCTCATGTGTATTTCTTCAGCATCTAATACTTATAAACGTAGAACATAAATGCCTCAATAACATTTTAGCAAAAAAAGTATATATTTCTGAGTTTTGTATACAAGTTTAAAGCGACGCACTTCATGAATTTTATTCTCCTCAGCACTATCATATTGAATTTATACGTTCCTCGAATCTTGCAAATATTTATCTTCAAATAATACTGTACACAAATTTTCAGAAAGAAATCATTAAAATTAATTTATTTCTAACTGTGAATTCGAAATACCTCAATTCGTCTATATCCATTTCAAATGAAGGTCGAAGTTTAAAAAGCAGCCGCCGGATATTACTTGTTACCATTACCATTATCATTACACATTAAAAAGCATTTTTAAGCATGCTATGATAGCAATCTATCATAATTAACAACTTTGGAATGTAAAGTTTGCCTTTGTTGAACTCTGAATTTTATTTCAAATGGCCCGCATATATCCACAATATAAAATGAGTGAAATTAATTTAAGATCAAGAATTATATGAGAATACAGCGAAGACTAAAATTAATCTCAAAATTTCTTCTCTTAGGATTTCTTTTTAACTTCTTAATTAATGTCACTTTTTTCTTACCCTGCACGATTAGTCGAACTAAAAATATTTAATCAAGTTTTGGGTCAGAAACCCTTTCAGAAATTTATAAACTTACTTTGAAGTGAGGCCCAATCGGAGCTCCGAAGGCAGAGGTCTTCGTATACACAAAGATTTTCGTAGCCGGTTTTTCAACATCCCATGTAGTTTGTCGAATTGATCGACGGTCATACGCATCATTTTAAAAAACTTTTGGACGTCATACGCTTTACAGTATGAAAAAAGTGTAGCGTGTATACTAAACTGGTTTCTAACAATTTCTCGTATATGGAGTTTTACCCAGTACCTCTTAAATCTTTTTTTTCTCAAAACTAATTGTTTATGTGATCTTGCAATTCGATGGAACGCTAGAGAGATAACTAGCACTGGAATTGGATCCATAGGATCCTTTTTGTCCGTGTTGCCCATTTTCACAGCACTTGACGGCACTATATCAACACCATGAAAATTACACATCAGATGACACATTATTTTGACCAAAAATTATCAAACAGACAGCACTAGTTGATGACTGAATTTGCGCAAGATGCTAGTCACCATTTTCTATTTCAGTATAGTATTATATATTTTCTTTCAACATAAGTTGGCACCACTGAGCAACGTGCAATCGAAAAGTACGTTCCGAAAATCTAGGTTCACATGTGGAATCACCTTCAACATCCAAGAGTTACACGTTTTTCACACCCAGCCGGTCGCTCGTGCGTTGCGAGGAGGAAATGATCTCGGGAACCGCGAGCCTCGCGCTGCGAGCGAAATTCTACGGCTTCTGCGAGCGAGGCTCGTTGTATGAGTATATAATATATACTCGTGCCACGAGTGCTCGTGACTACACCTCCCATCTCCTAAGATTTTCTCAATACGCTCCCGAGCATTAGGAGAGTGGCGGAACTCTTCAGCTCACTCTTAATTTCGATCCTAGCTCCTGCTTTTTTCACTCTGTACCGACTTCACAAACATTTTATAAGCAAAGAAAGCACTGTTTTAATTGTGTTGTAAATGTGACTGTCTTAATGACATGACTAATAATGTACTACTTTCACTACTAATTAATAAAGAAGCTTCTCAGAAATATTGATTTCTTTTAAATAAAATATTTTTTTCCTCCATTCAGCCATTAATTATCTATTATGTAAACTACTATGAATCTTTTTCTGTTTGAGGAACTATAATTGTAATAATCAAAAAGAAAACTATGGTTGTTTCCCTTACAAAAATTCTTTTTTAACCTAATCCTAAATCTAATCTGCTGTTCACTCGGAAAACCTGGTAAGCGATATTTGGATTAGTTACCTGATGCAATGAAGTAACCATGAAAAAAAGACCAATCTAAATGTTGCTTGCCAGGTTTTTAAAGTAGACAATAGTAATCTGCTTCAAAATGCATGACGGATATATTCAGTCGTAATTATACACACTATACAGATCAAGTGAATTGCGTGGTATAAATATAAATTTTCGCAAATACAGAATTTGTTAGTTGATTCTTATAAACATTCTTTGAAACAACACCAATTATGCAATTTTCATTTACTTCTACACTTTACTATCACACTTCTCCTAATTTATCGAACTTATGGGAACAACAACATTTTTCCACTGTGAAGCATGGATGTTGTGACTACTCATTATATGATGTAAATAGCTGTTAAACTCATGAATGTTCACAAGTCATATTGTTAAGTGAACAATTTTGATACAAAAGATTTTTTTTTAGTTCGCTTTCAGTTCTATTCCAAAATTAGTTACAATTAATAATAGACATATGATGGCGTTGATGAATTTTCAAATTTAAGTAGCATATTTCTAAATTCAAAGAATTGAAATCCTTGAACTAAAGGAATATTTCTTTGAGTGCGAGCCACGATTCATGGAAACTAGAGTCTTAGTTACAAAGAAATCAGTTCCTTGCATTAATTATTTCACATTTGCAAGCTAAAAATATTTCTTTGTATCAAACAAATGATAATGGAGCCCAAAGAAATGATTTCTTTGAATCAATGTACGATTTTATTGCCTTTGAACAATATTCGATAAAATTAAGTAAACACTTTCCTTGGCTCAAAGGAATGGAATAAAAATTTGCATTTCTTGGGATCCAAGAACTTTGTTCTAGCATCAAAACCAGAGCTATAATCTATTAAATGTGTGTATGTATGTGAGTATTTAAAAAATAATCTGGCCTTTGTTACTAAGGGCTACATGTTTATGTCATCAAAAAATATGTATGATCAATAGAAGACACACGAATGACCTCATCGAAACTATAACTGGAAACATTTTTTATTAACATTAGAAGAACGATAAGTCGTTGAAACAAATGGTATTCGTTATCGGTATCGGTTACGAGTATATAGTAATATTTACACTTTCTTTGAACTGGCAACACTTAGAAAAAAATTTACACTTATTTTAGAGAAAAAAAAGGAACATAAATTCAAGAAAAAGCTAAATGAATTTTTGTAAAACATACGCATTATGTTTGATTTTCGAGGCACGCATACTGCCGTCCAAAGTGAGATTTCGCCTTCGTTTTGGGAGGTAAAGTGTATATTCTCTCAAAAAATGCTTATAATAAATAGAAAGGTTGGGAAATATCATATCAGTTAGCACGTGTAAAAATGGACGTGATAAATATGCAAGGTTCGACATGCACAATTGACCAATCGATACCTCAATTGATTGGTCAATTCGTTTGAAATATGACTTTTGTATAAGGAGTCCCCCCACATACACACACACAAACCTAGGTGTACGAGTATGTATTAAATCAATACTTTTGCATCTCAAAACATTCTGGAATTATGAGAATGTAAAAAAGAATTGTATCACACAAGTATCAAAAATGATATGAGTGACTCATCAGGATTAGGACAACAATACGATATGATGTACGTACTTATCCAAAAAGAATGTTTTCTTTGACTGATGTGAGCATCTGATGTTGACTGATGTTTTTCTTGTGTGACTGATGGATTTAAAGGGTTATCGTATGACCCTCGGTCATGATTTTCCATAAATATTTAATAACAATTTGACACAGTAAATGTTGAAAAAATGAAAAATTCACCATTTGTTTATTTATCAATATTTATTAATGATTGAGCGTCATACGATAGTCACTTATAGAATCTTCAAAAATCAATTGGGTTTTTGTGTTTCAGATGATCCGAATTTGAGAAATCATGGCGACCGTTTTTGCACATGACTTATTCAGATCGCCCATATCTCGGCCGGATGTTAATAAAAAATGACAAATTTTTTCTTTTTGTTAGTCAAAATAATGTCCTACAACACAATAAATAATTGCGAATGTCAAATAAAAATTCATGCAAAAAAAAAATTATACTACCCCCTTAATGGATTATAGTTTATAGACCGATACAAATCCTTAGAATAATGTTTATGGTCCATTAAAAACAAGTTAAAACTGCAATTCGAGTGCAAGCGACATGGTAGTCGCTGGTGTCAATGACCCAAAGGTGCAAACAGCAAACTTTTGTTCTTAATTATGTACCAAATTTTGCGGTATTGTAAAGCCGTACATCGTTCAAAACCTGGTACAAAGAATTAAGAGCAGCAGGCGGGTCGTATTGAAGCTACGGAGTGATTAAATCTATTTTTAAAATATGGCTCGAGAGTGCGTACAAGCGAATAAACGAAACGTATCGCGAAGAAGAAAAGGAGAAGATACGCCGACAGAGATAAAGTATGAATTCAGAAGAGAGAAAGAAGAGGAACAACGGCATGCTTTTGGGGTCGCCGGCACTACGCGGTTTCGAGCTTCATGTTCGAAACGGCGTTCTTGTGAACTTACATACGGGCTTTTCTTCCCCTTTCCATGTAAATCACTTGAGAATTTTTTTCATCTCACTCTTCTCTCGATCAGTTTTCATGGCATTGCCAGTTTGAAAGCGATTAAGTGCTGTTTTCTATTGGAAACCAATAGTGAACGAGTGTCTGTGTAAATAGGAAAAACTTCAAGAATATTTAAAAGAAGACAAGGATTCCTCAAAATCAAATCGTATCATGTCAACCTTCAGAAATTATGTAAGTATTAAATACATGATCAAACAACAAAAAAGTGCAGTAAAAAGTAGTTTCTAAGAACAGCAACTTACTTTGTGTATAAACTACAAGAATTTCTTTTTTCATATTTAGAATATTAGATTTTCCTGGGCCCAGCTTCTGAAACTTTTTCACAGTTCAATAATTGTCAGCAACTATTTCATTTTTTGGTCACAACTTTTTATGAATTCAAATGTATTTGAATAAAGAATAAGATTTACCAATGATAAGCATGTGACTATAATGAGAAACAGCGTATTTTTTTGTGGATGGAAAAAAAATAGTTTTATAAACCCCTGCAGAATTCCACCAGAAGCAGGTGCCAGTTTATGGAATGACACCAGCTCCAGATGAAATCGCAGTAAAACTATTGTTACAGCTAAGTTTAATGGAATCGTGTGTCTTGACGATATATGAAAAATTATAAATACAAGATGGGCTTCTTTGCCTTCCACACAATTATACGAGGAAAATTAACTGTATTTTCTATTATGTTTTATTATAATACGAATTTCATTAACTGAAAGTTAAGCATACGAAGATCGCACAAGAATTGTAAAAAATCCTCCCCGTTTGTTCTTTGCATTATTTTTTCATAAGCTTCTGGATGTACAAAGAATTTTTCGAAATAATTATAAGTATATTCCTGTATGAGAGAATATTGGTGAAACAAACTGAAAAGTCGAAGAAAAAAAGTCTTTTCGGCTAAAGTAGAATCTTCTATCAATTACTCTCAAGAAAAAAGTAAGTGAAAAGTGGAACATACGTAAATTAAAAAAAAAACATGTGAAAATATAGGTTAAAAAAAAACGAGCAAACAAACCAAAGTATATTTATAATAAGAAAAAATAAAGAACAAAGAGAAGGTCCCATACTGTTAAATATCTGATATGGACATACACAAATTTGCTGCTGCCCTTTATTTATTTCAAACAACAATATATGACACTTTTAAACATTGTAACTCGAGAAAGTCGCAACAAGACCTGTTATCATCGTAGAGAACAAAAACTACGTTTTGGACATTTTGCGAAATCACGGTCGTGCCAGTTATAATTTTCCTGTCTTAAACCTATTCTATATAATTGTATCAGTTAATTTTGTTTACAAATAGAAATTAAGTCTGATGTTTCACACTCAACTAGGATATTTTGTTACATCGTATTTTTTCTCTTCATCTCTATTTTTGAAGCTTTTGTCATTCCTCATCCACTATGTGCTTGATACTCCTTACCAAATTGCACGTAAAGGAGAAACGGCGAGCGTGAAGTGCATCATATATCAATCGATGGCAAAAATTTCAACAATGTGTTGACAAAATATGTAACACTTACATCAGTATTTTAGGTTTCCTTTATTTGTATAACAAGAATTAACTCTGCACCATTGAAAGATTTGAAATCAATTAATTCTTTCTAAAAAGTGAATGTTAAAAAAGCTCTTTCAGTGGTACCGCAAAAGCATTTTGTTACTTTTTATGAGCTCGCCTAATGTGATTAGAAGCCATATATTGTTACGTCTTAAAAAGGGCGAACTGACTTTTAGAAAACTATCCCAATTTATCTACGAAGCTGAAGGCTCCTGACTAAGAGAGCAGGACAAGGCCAAGACTGGCCATGGAATCCCTTGGAATATACATATAATTTATATTTATTTGTATAACACTGTGGGGGATCTTGCAAATTAAAGGATAGGGTCTGGAGGAATGGCTTCGTGAGCCAATACTCCCCAAAGCTAGAGCCGGGCGGCGCAGCCAAGAATGGGCGAGTGCTGCTGGGTGGCACTCGGGCAATCAAGCCGAGGCCCCTTGGGTAGTAATCGGAATTGGTTCCTCGGGAATGAGGTAGAGAAACGGCGTCAAATTGGAGACCCGAGCAGCGTCGTATCACTTTATAAAAGATATGACCAAAAATCGCTAAGCAGTGGTACCATCTCGCTGCGTTTCAGAGAAAGCTTTACTAAATTCCAAAGTGATAGACTTTTTTGGAACACTCCTTAGCGTGCAACTTTCGAGTTGTTGCAACGAAGAGTGTGTGATACACATGTGTACAGGTAATTGCTACTCGCGTTATTGCAGGATTTGCCATCAGCTCTTCGCAATCGTCTAAGTTTTTCGGACTCGCTTCGAACTAGCTCCGGCTCATACTGCAAGCGTCACACTTAATGCAAACACCTTTTTCACGCACTTGGATCATAAATAGCTATTAGGACATTCCCAGAAATTGTTGCAGATACAGGTAAGTTACGGTAAAAATTGGTATTCGATAAATATCAAATGCAAGTATGGAATTTAGGAAGAAACTTGAAGATTCAGGTTATTACTGGAATGTAATGTGGAAGTGACGACGCTGGATTTCTGCTTTCGACCCTCTGTTGTGTTTCTGAAACAAAACTACAATTTCCCAGATAACAATCGTGCGAGGGCATTACAGCATCAGGTCATGCTAACACAAAATTCAGCAGAACGCAAACATGATCTGCGTGTGATTTTCTACGCGCACAGTAACTGCAGTATAACTGCAGGGGCAGATCGAAACAGAGGGTCTTATGCATGATCTAAGAATACATGGTCCAGCCGTCAGCGCTCCCAACTTCGTGCCAAGTAGCGCTCCTTTGACGGCATCCATTTTATGCATCCTAGTTTAACATGGTCACGATAGTAAACAAACCATTTTCTCAATGTAGCGCAAGCGGAGTGCTCTCACTTATCCAATATGGTTATCGGATAGGCGTGTCTGCTGGCATGTGCTGTAACAGTACTGACACATTGCGCACATGTGGGGCGAAATTCGCCAAGTGCACCACCCAAAAAATTTGCATCTCTCCGATTTTGATGAAACTTTGTTAGATTGTTGTACTATCGGACTACATCTAATATGCAAAGGGGAGGGAAGTAATAATGACGTGTTGAATAAATACAGGGGCTCAAACTTTTGATGGTTTTTTGACACGTCTATATTCGTTGAAACACTGGTTTTATAATACTACACTTAGAAAAATCCGCAATAAGTGTTTCTCGTGGAATTTTCCCCGAACTTTTCAATGGAAATATGTCCAAAATTTAAAAAAAATGTCTTGTAACAAAAACTCGGAATTTTTTATATTTTCAAGTTTTCTCAAAAAGCACATTTTTCATATATTTTTCCATAGCGCATGTATCGAAAGTTCGATTTTCGGTACCTGTAGAGTGGGTCGAAAAATTAAGTTCCGACCCTAGGGTCGAAACTTGAAATGTTTCTACCCGAGGGTCGAAACTCTACCCAACACACACACAAATCAATTAAGTCAGCATTTTTCTCTCTTTTTCACTCTTGTCAGAGAGAGACATTAAGTGTTTACGTCAATGTCGAATTGTCAAGCGTCTATGAACTCGACAACTTCGTCAAATTATCAAAAGTTTTCCAACTCGTTAACTTCAGGTCATATCGATAAGCGCGCCAAAATTTGGCAAGTTAGGTTATGGTTCGTCAATTGTCACTATTGTCAGTCAATTGTCGTTCGGTCATTGTCAGCGTCGTTAATCGTTTTGTCATCGTCGAATTGGTCAATCATGATCGAAAATCTTGATTGTGATTGGGATGGTGCGTTCGAAGAACATCCCGAAGTGCCTTCCGAATTACGCGAAATCGCGAATGAAATGGATAAAAACTTGTGCCCCGAAAAATC
>JAUMHM010087896.1:0-10129 GCA_032362435.1 Melikaiella ostensackeni | reverse complement strand
AGGGGGAAGAATTTCCACCTTTAAGAATCGAAATACTTCGGACACTTCTATCATCGAGGATACCTGCCTCAGAAGTCAGCGTTTACAATTGTCGATTTTGCAATAAAATTTTCGGAACTCAACCTGCTCGAATACGACATAAATCTTATTATTGCTCTTTTAATCCGCAAAAAGTAAACCAAATTAAAAAAATTATTTACTTGCGAAATCTGCGCCGCCAGTTACATCTGTAAATGTAATTTTTTGAGTCATAAGAAACATGATTGTGGAAGAAGTCACAAGTGTGAACAATGCGGTTGCTTGTATTCAAAGAAAAGCAATTTGAGAAGACATTTATGTCAGGACCACAATCAGTGATTATAGAGTCGATTTTGGATTAAAAATGAGTCCGGGAAATATTTGAAAAGTCGTGTGTAATATATTTCAAAAGAGTTTTTTTTTATAGGTAGAGTCTTTAAATATATAAGACTTTGTATATAATTGCATTGCATTTAATTTCGAAACAACCCAAATGAAACGTTAGCACAAGAATCTGAACCCGGTGTATTTTTGATGTAAATAAACTTTATTTCAACATTTATGAATCAAATGTCCCATTATCATAAAGCTCCACACTGAATTTTAATACGGGAAAGAACATTTTTTTGAAGTGAGCAATTTAAAGAAGAAATTTTATAATGAATTTTGAAGAGTAAACCATGTTGTTCATAGATGTTTTACACAAATTTTTACACATGCAAAACTTTTAATGCTAGTTACACTCATAATTATAGTCTTTCTTATCATCAAAAACATGATTGTGGACGTTCACATATTTGTAACCAATGTGGTAAAATATATTGAGAGATTAGAAAGTGTGTGCAAAAAATAGTGAAAGTCCGGGTCTTTGATATTGGAACAAAGTTTCCTTTAATGACAGAAATAGTCTGAATAAATGAAATCAACTGTGTTGCACTTTTGAAAACAACCTGTATGAAAAATTATATTTATTATTATTATACCTTTATTATATCTATATTACCTAGCAGGCGGAAAATATATGTTGTTTCTTGTTACAAAAGAAATGAAATATGAGCTGCATGTGACATGTTTGTTATCAAATGATTCAGTATTGCATTTGATAGTATATAAAATATTTCGTTAACTTCTTTCGAAGCATATATCTCTATATATCTGTGTAATATTCTACAGAACTGCATATATCTGTTCCAAAATAGGTATTAGTTATTTCTTATCGAGCACCTCTTCTTCCAAAGTATAAAAGAAACTTTTATATTGTGAGCATAAATTTCTGTTGAACATTAATTATCCACAAGAAATATAATGTTAACGCGCATAGACAGTATTTGTAACAAGAATGAGAATGGTGGCGACACACATTCGTCTTCGTTTCTTATTTCATAGTCCTTTCCTATTTTATAGTAATTTGTCATCTACCTTAATCTAATTTGTTTCTTAACAATGCTTTGTTGTTACAGGAAATTATACAAATTTATTGTAGGATACGTTGCCAAATTGAAAAATTTTAGAAATAGTGATTCTTCAATTTCCAGTAAAAAGAGTTAACAAAGAGTTTCTCAAAATTTTAATTGATGCCCAGAATATCAAAAATTCCATTTCGTTTTCATAGAGACAGGAAGCAGAAAGGCTATACGGAAGAGTTCAACACGACAAGGGGTAAGAGAGGATTGGGGATGGGATGAACTGATGAGGGCGTGGGAAGGGAGAATTAAAAAGTCAAATTATCATTGCTAGAATCGGTTATAGAATTCTGTAAAATAATTGAAACAATTCATTGTTTTAGTATAATTTACAAGCATTCATTTTTTATTTTTTCAGATTCTGGAAGATCACTCCACAGTGAAATGCCTATTTCATCATTCAAGAAGATGGTGAAAATTCCGTCTCCATATATACTAGAATCAGAAATGAATGTTCATGAATGACGTTTTTAAAAAAGATTTTCTCCCGACAATATTACAAAAATGTTCATGAAATTCATAATTGTTTACTGAAACCGTATAGCGTCCAATGAAGGATCGTCAAAATCTGAAAAATCAGAAAATAGAATTGGTAACATCTGAACATTTTTTTCAATCTGGGAGAAATAGAAAAAAAATTTTCCACAAGACTCGTCCTAGTGAATATATGTTACAGTATTATTTATTTTCAAAAATTAAAGTCATTATCATTGATTTAAGAAAGATTTCTCGTTTACTTCCATTTGTTCATAAATATTACATAACTAACGAAGTGAATGAATGATAATAAAAAATTAATTCTTTATAGATTTTTCCGGGAGTAGTAATTTTTGGGGTTAAAAGCATTAGTTTCTTTATCAAATATTTTCAGTGAAAGATTTATTATACTATGAAACTCACATATATATTAATGTTGAAGCTATTTTGTAATAGGTCTAATGAATTGTCAGAAAATTTCGTATCCTACAAATTCCTGAGTCCAAAACTTCTTAAAGATCGAAATAAAATCTACTTTGTTATCAAAATTTTTTGCGAAAAAGAGGGAGAAGAAGAAAGAGTCAACCTAAACCAACCTCACACTCTTTCTTTTCTCCGTCTTTTTAATACTACTGGGGACCAACCTGTTTCAAAGCCAATTCAGACTTCCATATCAGGGGTAATTTATAGGAAAACAACAGGTACAAAAAATATAAACATTGTTAGATTAAAAAACCATTATTACCTGAAAATAAAACAGAGATACATGATAGTAATTGTTATTTTGGTACGTATTTCATCTGCCAGTCCTGCCTCATAAAAGAGACCATCCTTTTCATAAAAACTCTCTTCGAGATCCCATCTTATCGCTCATTTTTCCGATTCATCCCTCTTTTGAGGCTTCGAATTATTTATAATTTTTATTTATTTATTTATAGCAGGTAGGCGTTTCCGAGAATTTCGAAGCGCTTGAGTAATAGCTCGAAATTTCAATGAACACGAGTTCGGGCGGGTATGAAACCTTTTGTCCCTTATTCTAGAGGATTCAAAAGACTTTTTGAGTCATTAAAAAAAAATATTTCAAAATTTCACAGTGGACTAACTCATTAATGCTAGAACATAAAAGATTCTTTGTCTTGCGATGAATCGATGGACCTATAATATTAATATTATATTTCATTGAAGATTAAGAAACCTATGGTCATTCATAATATTAAAAAAATCAGTTTCATGGTTGAACTTTTTTCATTAACATAATTGAAAGTTGATGCAAGAATAGAAAAGATTCCTTGATTCGAGACGAATCGATTGAACTGTAATATTGATGCGTTCTACTGAAGAGTATGGAAGTTATGGTCATTCTGGTCATTTATAATATTTGAAGAATCTGCCTTTTTACTATAACTTTTTTCATCAACATAGTTCATAGTCGATACAAAAACAGAAAAGACTCTTTGATTCGAGAGAAATTGATTGACCTACTTGTATTTTTGTACTTTTACTTCCTCTATGAAGAAGCAAATATATTTGCTAATTACTCATCATGAGAAGCAAAGTGCTCATTAAAAATGAGCAGCATACAATTATAAATACAAACAAAGCGGAAACACCGAGACTGAATTCACAGATAGTTCAATGGTTAGTATTGATACAATTTTAGAGCTAATTATACATATTCTGGTAAACAAAATAAATATTTCTTCATTTCTTATTGCATACAGGCCTGAATAATGATGTATTTTCGGTTCTGTTTTATATTTTCTATTCCATCTTTCATTTCTGAAAAAGCAGATGTACATATGGTATTTGAAAACAAAAAAAGAAAAGAATATTTCAAATCTTATTCTAATTTTTTCGAAGTTTCATATTTCTATCAATTTTACAACATTTAATCGATAATATAGTAAACAAACTCCACCATCTGTTTCTCTACCGTATGAAGAATCTATTATAATTTTAATTAAATCTGAGATTTTATTAGTATCTCCTGTAAAAAGATGTTGAACGGACTTATGTATGTACGCCACTTGAACAATTCATGGCTCAGTTATTAGTGATTAATCTTTAATTGATTTTATAACAGGAAATATTCTAAGATCATCGTGTGAAAATTTCAAGGATTTTTCAAAACATTTCAAAATATTAATGAGGAATATTAACATCCTTTTTGTCTCTTACTTTTTCTCGCTGGTCTTTCTGTTTTAAATTATTACTGACATATCTTTCATTTGATTTGTTACAGGCAAATAATTACCTACCTCACCTTCCGAAGAAACGCCAACTTTAAGAATTAGAAAAATTGTCACACTTCAACAGCCAGATGATAGTGGACACAAGTGCCACTATTGCACTAAAAGTTTCGCAAAACAGCATGCTCTGAGACATCATGGAATTTAATGCAAGAGTATGTGGTCGCATATATTCAGGAATGAGAAATCTTGAAAGACATGTGCGTTCTGTTTGCTCTAAGATTTTGAAAAGGAAAAAACATAATATTATAGCTGCTCTAAACATTATTCTCCTATCATCCCTGTTAGAAATATTTGCAATTTTAATATACAATCAGTATACATTTGTATATTGAATCTAAAAACTCAGTATTTAAAATCGCCAGTAAGATACTGTATATTAAATTTAACACACATGTATATTGATCATGAGGTAGAAAAGTCAGGCAATTACACCTTGCACAAATTTAAAAAAAATTGCCAGTAATTTTCAATTCTGAATAATAAAACATGATATTTTCTTGTACTTAAACATGAATTACACTTGTTTTTAAATGGAAAGGTTCCAGAAAGAGAGTAATTAAGAAGATTAATTAATTTTCGGAAAAATTCCACTCGTACGTTGCACTTCAATTATGAATAATAATCTAGTTAACGATTTTGAGTTTATTTCTTCAGTTTTAAATATTTGATAAGATTTGAAGACATCAAAGACATTTGAGTTTTCACGCACTCTGTTTTATCGACTTTAATATACATGCATATTAGATTCATGAGATAATGGTATATTAAATTTAATGTACGGTATATGCGAATGAATTTACTCACAGGTACATTGAATTTCGATCAAATTTTTCTAACAGTTATACTAACGCATTCTATATTTTTAAGGCAGAAGTCGTTATCGTTGGTTTGGTTCGAAAACACTTGTCATTTTTTCGGATCTTTCTCTTGCAATAAATAAACTTTGAATGAATATATGTCGCCTTATTATTGTGCCTTGCATATGAGAAAGTCGTGTAAAAGACAAAAAGATTAAACTGCTTGATGTGTGTACTGATTTTCTTAAAATAGTCTAGTTTGTTGCAATTTTTTCTAGAATATACATTGTTGTAAATTTTCACTAACGACTGGCCTATTCTGTTACAGACCATGATCCATCCAACTTGCCCTATTCAAGAGTTAAGAAGCTGATGAAACTTCAAAGCCCAAAAGACGATTTAGACGTTTGTGTTTACAAATGTTCTTTTTGTGGAAAAAGCTTCGGTCAGTTGCGATGTAAAAGACTTCATGAAAATCATTATTGTTTTTTTAATCCAAAAAAGATCAACCAGAAAGAATCAAAGTCATACACTTGCCAAACATGCAACGCTAGCTACACCGATAAGTCGAATTTATTAACGCATGTTCGACATGATTGCGGCAGATCGCATATTTGTCAAAATTGCGGTCAAATATATTCAAGTATTAGTAGTTTCAGAAGGCATTTCCGTAATGGTTCTTGTATGCGAAAAGCTTTTTAATGATTGGCAGTAATCATAACTTTATGCAACAAATCTTCTCTTAACAAATAATTATGGTTTATAATTTTCTAATGATAATTTATTTATAAAATATATAATTTATCAAAGTTAATACATAAGTATCCTCTTCAATGAAGAAGCACATTTATATAGATCGGCTCATAGAGAAGACAAAATGGTTATTAATCAAGCATAATTAGAAAAAATTTAATCTCACCCATTCATGTAAACGATTTATTGTAGTGATGTGCAATATAATTCGATTCGACTCAGAACCGAAATCTCGGCGTGAGTTATGAGTCGAATTGTTTGACATCGACTCAAGCTGTGATGGAACTGGGAAAATGCTATTCGGACTCATAAGTCAAATTTTCCGAAAAGGCTCAAACTAGGATCGACACATTGACGTAACCGCAAACTGAAAAAACGGTTTATAAAAACAGAAAAAATATAACCGAAATCAATTTCAGTGCAATTTGGAAGAGAGTGCAATATATTTTTTAGAAAAAATTAGTTTTTAGCTAAAGTTATTTTTCTAACAATAGTCATTTGTCACTTGGAGGCGCGTGAATATTCTTAAAATTCTATTTTTCCTAATATTTATTTCACCTTAAATCATTTGACCGAATAGCAATTTGCTACAATTTTTATTTATTCTAATTGCCAATTTACCTAATTTCTGTATTTCCGAATAACCATCTTTTATGATTTTTTTTCTCTCCGAGGTGAACAATTTTTATGTAGAACTTTTCCCCGTATCGCATATTTTCGGAAAAATCTCAAATTTTTGATTTTCAGAAAAATAGCCGCCATTTTATAAAGTTTTTAGATTCTTGAAATTTTCTTCTGGATTTGAAAAATTGAGGGAACTCTTTATAATAATAATTTAAATCCGTAAAAAATGTCGAAAAACTCATTAATTCACAGAAGGGAGGTTTCCCTTGAAAATGAATTTTTTTATAATATGCTAGTTACTATTGTTACGGAATTTTCCGTAACTATAGCCCTAGCGCAGTACTTGACCGAGTAAGTCTTATGCAAAATTCCGTAGTACTAGTCAGTGCCAACTTTTTTTAGGTCAAAAAGAATACATATTCCAAGTTTTATGCCTTCCTAATAGTTTGAGCCTATTTTGGATAATTTTCTTTGTACCGCGCCGACTAATTTGGAAACCTTACATTTAAATTCTTAAATTTTCAACGCTTTGTAAACGAATTAGTTTTTACTTTTTTTACTTTTAATCTTGAGCATGTTCAATTGTGTTTCAATTTTGCAACTGCTATTTCAAAATTTTAATTCTATAAAAACTTATAATGTTATTTTATTTTTGAATACTTACCCTTGATTTTCACATTCTTTTTTAATTTGTAAATACATCAACCAGGAACCTGAATAAATCAGGAGGGTTCAAGTTTAAAATTGATCAATTTAGAATGGTTTAAACTTAATGATGTAGAAATACGAGTATATTGCGGAAAGGGCTGGGGTGTGATTATGTTACAATTTTTGTGAACTGACAGAGATTGTGCTTTATTATGTAAGAATAATGTTGCAATATTATATAAAAGTATTGTATTCTTATTCAGCATAATTAACGTTCTATCTTGTACACATTAAACCTTTATTGTTCAATGTCTGACGCTGTTTTGAAAATTGTAGTTAATAAGAATAATATAGTGATCACATCACAAAAACGGAGTTATATTTAGTTATATAATCCAGTCAAAATTAATTAGAATACGATTAAACATCTGATTTAGTCGACTTTTGAAAAGAAAAGTACATTGTATTATTCTGTATTTTATTCTTGTACGACCTTATAATGCATATTTGTTTATATTTAATATTCTTGAATCTATTTTGTTGAGTTTCGGGTTTATCAAAAAGAGCATGTGATGCATGTAGTACATTTTCCTGGGATCTTCTCATGTCTTATCGTTTTACTTTTTAGGTTTTTTTCTTTTCTTACATTATTTTGAACTTATATCATTTTACTATTTTTTAAGTTAACTGTTTTCTCATTTGCACCTAATTGATCATTGGAAGCACACTTGCACACAGACATGTGTCCTAAAAATTCATGAAAGTTATTTGTGCAAACAAAATCCAAAATCTACTTCATATGTAAAGTCCAAGAGTTATATTTGTAAATTATGTTCAAAAACTTTCACACATAAACGAGATCAATTGAATCATGAAAAATTCGATTGTTATCAAATCTACGTTTGTCATAAATGTATGTGGTCGGGCGTTCCCAAGTGTTTTTGATCTTAACAGGCATCTCAAAAAAGATTGTTCTGAAGATGATGCGCAGAGGATTCCCTACATCTCATCTTAAATTTCTGAATATTAAAAAAAAAAATTAATTTGTCAGTTGTTAAATAATTATCAATTTCATACAAATAACTATTATCTGTTTTTTCAATGGAAGCTGAGATCCATGTGATACAAGTTTAGTTGCGCTTCCATTTATTTATAATATTTTGCGGTATTCCTTGAATAAGTTACAATATTTTGTGTGGCTCCATTATAATTTAATCGTAGTTAATATTTCTTAAGCTCTCAAACGGTAGGTATTTTTTAACTGGTACTTACCTTTAGAGTTACTTATATTGGAACTGAAAATAAGATTTTTCATCGAAATTGCTTAAAACAGATTGAAAGAAACGATATTAAAAAAACAAGAAATACAATGTTAAAGTTTATGGGTTTTGATACACATAACTGCGAAGAAATGTGAAGATTTACAAATGTTTATTATATTCCACGTTGAACTTCTTGTGTTAAATAGCGGTTAATCGTAGGGGGAATACAAATGCAAGAGGTACCTTACGATTCACTCTGACGTTATATAACTTGTCAAATACTAGTTACTTTTTTTCATTAATAATAATTTTTTTTCGCTTTGGTAAACCAATAATATCTCGAAATTATCTCAGATGGAAGTACAGTATCACAAATTTTATATTGTAATACTGCCTACATTTAGTTATTTTCTGTGTATTTCAAACATGCCTTTCTTTGTAAAAGCCCTCGTTTGTATTTAAACTCAAAATAAACAATTTTATAATTGGGAGTCTCAAAAACTGAATTTTACTCTACACTATTTTACACTTTCTTTCACCTTCGTACATGTTTAGATATCTTCTATACACATTTCGCCTTATTTAACTTTTATTACATTCTACGAAGTATTGATTAATAATTTAAGTTTAAATAAAATTACTATTCTGATATAGCATAGAGCAGTTACTAAAATCATTATTACACCTGTGTCTCAGAGGCTTGTGATCAATTTCAGATTTATTCTCTCAAATAAATATTTGTTCGGCATTTGTTGCATGATTCTTTTTCCTTCATCCAGCGTGTACCAATTTCATAAGTTGCAAAAGTGTGGAAGTCTCTGGATGTTTGTAATTGTGCCTGTATTCAAACTCTTCCTATGTGAAATACTTGAATGACTCCTGATTGGTCATTCAATTTTTATTTCAGATCAATTTTCAACTTATAAGCCATGAATAAAAATTAACCGAAACAAGTTATGTATATGCAGTCTGAACAGACTTCCAAAAAATGCCGAAAATATCCAAAGGGGCGTAATAAGTGCGATAAATGTAGGCGAACTTACAAGCACAACAAAAGTTTCTAGCTATAACTGTTTTTTCCTTTTTGCAGATACTTTATGAATATTATAATTTCCGCGTTTTAAATCATACAAGGCTGGTATTAATTCAAATAAAAAAAGTAATGCAACTCTTGCTTAGTCCGCAGAAGCTTCATATGTTTTAAATTTCCTTGAATAGAATAATATTTTTTACTTTAAACGACATACTCAAAAATAATATTGCAACTCTCGAAAGTGCTATTAAATATTTTCTTTGCGAAGATATTTAGAGTCAAGTGACATGCGGAAAATCACATTGAGGCATGTCACTTTGCGGCAAGTCACATTCGGCATCTCTCATAAGGAAGAACTTGAAATTCGCAAAAAATTAGCAAAAATTAGTGGGGTGACTCAAGTTATTTCTGTAACCCATCAGGAGTATCTTACCACCCCTCATGAGAGTAAGAAAGGGGAAGTGGTGTGACCTACATTATCTCTGTGACCAATTGAGGGTCCGGATGCAATATGGGCACATAAAATTTTCTCATGCGAAAACGAAGTCCCCTGGAGGCTTTCGAACATATTTTCGAAATTTAATTTTTGAAAGATATATATGGGTGTGAAATTTGATTCCGCATCTTTTTCCTTGAGACAAAAAGTTGTCACTTTTTTAGTTGAAAAATTAAAGCCAAAAAACTTACTTTTTTGAAAAAGTCGATTTTAATCCGTTTTTCACTTAATCTCGTGCTCTGTTCGTCAGTTTTTGGAACTTTTGAATGAAATTTTCAGCAAATATACCTTGGGGTATCCTTCGAT
>JAUMHM010087895.1:0-10130 GCA_032362435.1 Melikaiella ostensackeni | reverse complement strand
GAGACCTCAACGCGGTACGAAGAGCGCAGCTCGCGCTGGTCGCGCGCGTCGCTCGTTTATTTCTTATATCTTTTGAACTACTTCGAAAGCCACTCTAAACTAAAAAATTTTTTGTTCGATTATCTCTAGAGACTCGAACTGTGAAAAAAAAATTCAACATTTTACTGATATATTTGAGATATATCACTTTGTTTAACAATTTTTAACTTTTGTTGAGTAAAAAATGTTTAAACAATTTTTGTGTTCTACACGTAAAAAGTGGAAGTTATAAGTAAAATTTTTTTACTCTTAACAATTTCCTCTCAAGTTAACCGTTTTCGAGTTTTAGGCGCTAAAAAATGCTATTTTCATGTAAAAATCGGCGTTTTTTCAAACTTTGAAAAATCGTACAGCCGTGAAAAAAAATTTTTTCACTAAACAAAAAAACACGTATCGATTTGTTTGTATTGAAAAACATAAAAAAATAATAACAATGATATCTGTGATGGGGGGTGTAAATCTGACCTGGAATGACCCAAATGCATTTGCTACCAGGAAGCGTATTGCTCATGAAATGAGCGCCATACGATTTTAAATAAAAACAAAGTGGATCCACTTGAGATCGAATTCACAGCTAGTTTTGTATGTCGCATAGTTTGGCCGGAAAATTGAGTTTTTGATTGTTTTTTAAACCTTTATCGCGAACAAAACAAACATTTACTTTTTATCAAAAAATGGTTTGAAGAAAATTTGTAATCTTTTTGAGATCAACGATTCTTGTGTTAAATTTTCTTCCTTATATCTAATAGTTTTTCAGCAAATGTAATCTTTTATTTTTAATAACATTTTCGCAAATAGAACAAAAAGTATGTGTATTCTATCAGAAAACGATTTGAAGGCCCGAAATGGTATGTCAAAGCACAATCCAATCTCATCATTCTTTCGTTTGTACATTTATTGTACATTTGTCTCTAATGAGACGAAGAAGCGGGTAGTCTCGAAGTCTAATTTTGATTTGTAGACTTTTTAGGTGTTCCCTTTTTAGTACACAAAAAATTTTCATGAGAAAGAAAGTAGATTTCATTTCGATCTTTAAAAAAGTTATCGTGCCTACAGACTACAGACTGCGAACTACCATTACTAGGTCGATCCATTTCCAGAATATCAGAGTTGTAGGGGGTTCTAGCGATTTTTATGAAACTTGGTGAAACTTCAACGTTGGGTAAGTGAAGCTGATGGTTAGAATGGTTTTCAAAAATTTTCAAAATTTAGGCTGCTACAGGATTTTGAATTATGAGACCCGACATTTTTTAAAAGCCTACTTCTCCCAAACCGCTGATCGAATTTAAATGATTTCTGCAGTTGCAGCATATAATTTATAGGCATTTTCAATGCAATCAAAAAACAGAACAAAATTTCAAAAACGTGAAAAAATATCCCCCAAAAAATTGTTGAAATAATTTTTCGCTCGAAAGCATACTTTTGATTTTTTAAAATAGTAATATTCTGAAACCTTATAATTTTCTGTCTCGATTGAAAAAAAAACTGATGGACACTCTGTAACTTTCAGAGATAATAGTTTTCTAGTTCGGCCTCGCGGCCTCACTATCCATGCGCGACAACGGGCACATTGAGGCGAAATCAAAAAACAAAGTTCTTAATAGCTTTTAGAAGGCAATTCTCCACAGATTTTAGATTTGTAATTAAGTGATAATATTACTTGCTTTTATCGAAAAGGTGTAGTTGATCATGAAAATGTGTCATTTGATATTCTTTATAAAGGCTAAAAAACAAATTATACAAATAAATACACATTCCGCATGTTATAGACAGAAGAAAATCTGTTTCTAATTCTCCGCAATTAACGTTTCCAATGATGTCTATTAATATGAAAATTTATGATTCAATATTATTTCGTACTATTTTAAACAAATTATATACACTCATACCCCGTTAGTGTGCCACCCATTTGTGTGCCGGCTTCTCGGTTGTTCACGCATGACGTCTTCTGCCTTTCCCCCACCCCCCTGTGCGGCCATTAGCAGCCTATACTGAAGCTCATCGCAAGGACAGACAGTGACGTGACAGATGCTGTTTATTTCGCGACTCACTGCGCATATACTTTTGCGCGTGTGAATGTGTATTTAGTTTCTTCATATTATGGCTGAACCAGTGAAAGAAACTTTTCTGTCAGTGAGCGAAAAATCGCTAATTTTGTAACAAATTAAAAACGGTGAATCAAGAAATGCGATCTTAAAAAAATACAAAATTGGTGAACGTTTTAAATTGTTTTGTGCGCCGATGAAGTTAATCATAAATCCAACGACTTTGAGTTCAAAAACAAAAAAAGATGAGATCTGCTAAGAATGCTAGAGTAGAGGCCGCTTTATTGAAATGGTTCATCCAAAAAGGAGACTCGTGTCAACCGATTTCGGCATCGATGCTTGAGGAAAAAGCTCGAATTTTTAATGAAATACTAAAGGGCCAGCAACCTATAAAGTGAGTTGATACAAACGTATGATTTTGAAGATAATTATTGAAATAGCAATAATATAACGATAATTTTAATCAATTCGCTGGTTAATGCATGATATTCTAATTCGGTATAACAACGATACATAACCTCAAAAAATGACAGCTTTTGATCTTACTGTTACGGTAATCAATTTAATTTTATGAATTGCTTATTATATATAATCACATGATTGATTAATAATTATGTACCATATTATGTGCTGTATCGATACATTTGCATCGATGTTTTGATTATTTTTGAGAAATTGTGAAAATACTAAGGTGCCGGGTTCAGAGACTATATATACGGTCCTAAGTGTTTACTCACTCTTCGCTCTAAATCTGATTAAAACTAGATTCCAATAGCCTCCCTTACTGTGCCGACCAGACCCGAGGGCAGCACACTAACGGGGTATGAAAGTAAACAGATTCCCAGTGTGGATTTTCAAAATCAGAAAAAAAAATTCTTCCTCCTAATTATTTTCGATAAAAGCAAGCAAATTTATCGCCATAACATTACTTTAAAAACGAACAATGCACAATGTTCACAATCTGGTATAATGATTTATCTATGAGAAATAACATTACTCATCAAATATTTTTACTTCCACACAACCAAGTGTGTCAAATCTAAGAAATACTGAGCGCAGGAAAGTTTTTTTTCAAAAAGATCGAAGGAAAAGGAAAGAATCAACATTTGTTCTCAATTTGCATTGACATAAAATTTTAAAGAACAATTCGAATAGCGTCTTGCATATCTCAACTTTAAATGAAATTCTACATATTTTATAAAACAAGTTCCAAATTCGGTTAGGAAATGCGTTCTGAAAGTTATTTTCCCTCTTTGCCGGCCGTTGCGCGTGGATGTGACTGAGAAGTTAATGTCCTCCAAAAGTTACTGAGTGTCCACAAATTGTTTTTTTTTTAATCGAGGCAGAAAATTACAAGGATTCATAATATTATTATTTAAAAAAATCAAAAGTATGATTTTGAGTGAAAAATTGAATCAAAATTTTATTTCTTATTTTTTTGTGATCGCTTCTGAAATTTTCGTTGTTTTTGAATTGCGTTAAAAATCTTATAAATTATACGCTACAACTGCAAAAATCATTAAAATTCGATTAATTTTTCTTGGTAAATCATTCACTAGCTTATATATTGTTGCATATCCACTACTCCGTACAATATGGAATCGGGTAGGGTCGTATAAAAAATCAGATTGGAGTTGCTCCGTACATAGAACAAGTCCATTTTTATCAATTTTGATATTTTGACTTTTGATGATGAAATATTCAAAAGCAGGCCGTTCTACAGCACTTAGAAAATATTATGGGTTTCTATGCAATGTTTACCATTATATAGAACTTTCTAATATTATATGAAGACTAAGCGGCCATAAATGCATCAGCCTATTTTTCGTTTTTCGAGAAGTTTAGACAAATTTTGCATCTCAGAAACAACTTTATGAAATTCTTAAAAGTTAATGTGCTCGAAACAATCTTAATTGTTCTCAAACAAATAAACAAAATCTAGCATGGCGAGCGACCGGGAAAACGAAGAAAAGTCAGGGAGTATGAAAAATCTGGAAAAGTCAGGGAAATGTCAGGGAATTTCAGTAGAAGTGAGGGAATATGGAAAAGTATACGACGACCCAATGAAAAGTTACTTCGCAGACACAGATAAGAAAGAAAGAAAAAAAGCAGTCAGGGAATTTCATCTTTCTGTCAGGGAAGTGTCAGGGAAAAGGCAGGAAAATTTGAAATTCTCTTACACTCGCTACCCTGAAAATTGTTTTCGAGAAAATCAACATTTCTAAAACTTCATAAAGTTGTTTCTGAGACGCAAAATTTGCTCAAATTTCTTGAAAAATGAAAAACAGACTTATGCATTTATGGTCGCGTACTCCTCGAATTACGTGCTGCAGAACGGTCTGCTTGTTAATTTTTTTACAAAATATAAAATTGTCAAGAAATAGACTTGATTTCATATACAGAGCATCTCAAACTTGATTCTTTATACGGAGTTACCCAAACTTGATTCCATATGGCGTGCAGTAGTTCATATTTAAATATTTTAAGTTTTCTGTCATAAATCCTACTTCTAAGATAGCATCGCCAAAATTTGGATGTTTTCTGCATTATTATTCACGAAGTTTTTCAATTTATAGGAAATTATATAGTTTTCTTTTAATGTTATTTTCTTCAAATTTAAGACCTTAAAAATATGTTTTTATTTATATAATGGCGAGAAACGTAAAAACCAAGAGTTTTTATGAAAAATTTCGATTTTCAATCTTTTTTCTCGCATTTTTTAAAGCAAACGATTTTTTATCCTTTTACTCCCACAATTTCAATTGAAAGAATGCGTACAACAAAGAGCTCTTTCAAGTTTTTAGAATTCTAAATATTTGTTATGGTTTTATAGGCAAAATATTACTTTTCTTATTCTGAATAAAGTACTAACAGTTTGTTTGACGAGAGAAAGAATTTTCAAAATAAATGAAGATTGTAAGAAAATAGAAAACAAATCAATTAATTTCTGAAGATCAAGTTAATTTATAATGTATATATAATTAAATAAATTAATCTGAACGCGGTTGGATGACAAATTTAATTTATTTAGTTTGAATCATACGTTGTTTCAATTAAGGCTGTAGAAGAATAGAAGATCGTCTAAGAGAGAAATACATGAAGGATGCCAGTCCCTACGGGCATAAGTGCCAAACCCCGACTTTTATAGGAGGATAAAAAAACTGTCTAACTTTAACGCACTTAATTTTGAACAAAAAATTGAGAAATTGTCTCGAGGTATTGTCAGATCTTATTGAATTGTGAAAAGAGGATTTTGAAAAAAGCAACCATCTTCGAGAAAATCCCTGTCAAAGGAACAGCGCGTCACAAAAAACGTCGGACCTGACACAGAAAAAGCTGCATTTTTTTTAATTAAAGGAAAAGACAATAAAGAATTTTTGAGCTGTCATATAGCTCGATCAAATCCTGAAAGAAACATCCTGAAAGAAGCAACCACTTTAAAACAATACCCTTGTCAAACGTAGGGCGCCTCCCCAAAAACAAAAATATTGACTCAGGAAGAGTTGCATAACTTTTTTCTCTTTTAATTAAGAAAAAAAAACAAGAAAGTGCTCTCGAGATATTACTTATCTTTATTGAATCGTGAAAAGAATAGGCCAAAACAAGTAATTACAAAAAAAAGAATACCAAACATGAATTTTGACTTACTTCAAAATCGAACTGGACCATAATCTTCTACAGGGACATGAGTTAGGTCAAAACAATTATTTTGAATCAATAAAATGAATTTGCTTTGGCAATTACGCGCTTACGCAAGAGCACCCTTCAGATATGCATCTTTCAGGGGGTAGGGAAAATGCTGTAGTCTTAGTGCTATTTCTGAAATTTATGTTCCTAATTTTAAATAGTGAATTAATGGTTTGACTTCAGTATTCTACTCTAATTTTTAATGAAAATCATATATAATATCCATAAAGAAGTTTTCCAATATGGTTCAAAATCGGATAAATATTAATAATGTAATTATGGTACACAAATAATTTTAAATTATAAAATACCTGAAAAAAGACAATTTATGTATTACATTTTAAATACAAATTTTTGAAATAATTTTCGACTGAGGTATTTACCTAAGATCAATCATAATACACAAGAGATCCCATATAACAGCAGTTTCGGGGATCGCCTCGCACTGGCCTTGCTTCTAAAGCGGTACCCTCGAAACGTGAACAGTCAGGGCCGTATGAACCATTTCTGTTGGATTTTTCTCCGTAGTAAAAAATATTTTTTAATTTTGTCTATTTTATTGTCTAATACATATAATTTTTGAGAATCTAACAAAATCGAAATCGAGACGCCTCGCTAAACACTGAAAACAAACTGACGCATATGCTGACAGCTGATGGAATTATCCATTGCGTGTACTGCCCGCTTTTATCGCTCCGCTACTGGTGGCGACGCATTGTTGACACTGCCTGCCCGATGAGAAACTGCGTGGACCAGCATTTCTAGGAATTGGTAAATCGAATGCGCTCCTATGGGAGCTCTTGTGTAGTTATGAACTGTGATATTAACCAAAGATAACAAAAATTACAAGTTCCGGAAAATCGAAGGTTTACGATTAATTTGGCCAAAATTATTTTCGAAGAAATGGAAAAAATCTGCCTTAGCCCTGATTTGAACCGGAAACGCCACTTTATATGAGTAGAGCGTTAACCAATAACGCCACCGAGGCTTCAGCAGATCTTTTCTATTTCTTCATAGTAACTCTAACAGGGGAATAATCTCTGCATTTCTCCACGGTGACAACATTATTAAATGCGCGATTCTAATTGACGTGAATTTAGTCTCAATTTTTTTGTTTCTTCAAAATTTGTAATTGAAAACTGTCGGACGTAAATGTGGAAAAAATATTTTCTAAAAATTATTAGGATAAGAAAAATTTTTATCATTACCCACAAAAAACACCTAACTTGTAAACTATGTTCCTGAAAAGAAATTATGTAACTTTTTAGAGAATCAATAAATTCACTGACGAGGGCCATCATTGTGAGCCAAAACGTTTGATTCAATTATTAACTAATTGTGATCAATTACTTTGAACACTGAAGACAAATCCACCAACAACTATTTTACAATTTTAAATTTAAATTCAAAATAGAAAAGTAAATATATTAATTTACAATTTATGGAATTATTGTTGTATTTATTAGAATAATTCAAATGACAACCTAAAATTTTTATTGCATTCGTACGAAATATTTTCGTAGTCTTGAAATAAAAGAATATAAGAGCTACGTCATATTTATCTTCAGTAATAAATCAACTGCATATAAACAATCGAATTGTGATCTTATTATGGGCTTGTTTTTATATCTGAAAGAGACCGTTTTAGGAAAAGAAAGTTAAAATTAGTAGGCTTTTACGTATTTTCTAAAATTATTCATTTCCAGAATCAAAAATGTTACATTTCTTATTTTTTAATCAGCTACTAACATTTGGCTTGTCGAGAAAAACCTTTTTCCAGAATCAATGAGGTAAAAAGAAGTGATAGAACAAATTTATTGATTTTTGAAGATTAAGGTTATGTAAGTACATAATTAAGTTCTATATCTCGCGTTATTTGACTGTTAATTTGAGTTTTCGATTATTCAACAGCGTTTTTGACACTTAAAAGAAAAACCGTAAATTCTGCCAAAAAAGGTTAAAGACGATTTTGTTGGTAATTTCAGGAGAAACAATTTGTTTTTTCACAATGCCTTTTTGCTTCCTCATAGAGGAAGCTTTGTAATGGTAACAATTTCGAAAAATTTCAAATTCGTTTCATTAAACGTTCCTCAATTAAAAAATGTCTAATAAAATGTTCTAAGCAATTTTCCAGATGTGTGTGTGTGTGTTCGTGGATGTGTGCATGGATGTCATACTTTCTGGCGAACACGATAACTTAAAGATGATTGCAGCCAATTTAATGAAGTGTGGAGGGCTCTTTTTCACTACTCATATCTCAAAAACTGATGAAAGGATTTCTAAAAATAATTATTAGAATTTTTTTCAGTAGTTTATAATATTTAAAAATTGGGGTATTCATAGTAAAACTTTTTTTCATTAACATAATTCGAAGTTGATGCAAGTATACAAAAGATTTCTTGCCTTGAGACGAATCGATTAGCCTATAATAGTATCAAATTTTATTGAAGAGAGTAGATAGGCAGGGGGAGTTCTATATATAGATTCCTACCTGGCGTTTCACGAGTCTGATTCTATTTAGCGGTTTGAATACCGGCTCGCTTTGAAGTTTTTCTGCTGGGTCTTTTGCTGTAATAATGTCTTGCTCAGAATCATTTTTTCGATGATCTTCTCATAATGCACAATATTTCTTCAGCATTTCCACGCATTCGGCGATGTCCATGTCATTTGCTTGGGACGCTTTACTGACAATATTGAGTTGAAAAAGAACATCGCACCAAGCAATTAAAGAATTAAGAAAGGTAAAGTCTTTCAATTGTTCCGCTAGCGTGATTGCCTCATGTGCTTGTCGTGATTTTTCCTCAAGGTGGGGGTTGATTATCAAAAGGTGACATGATTTGCAGTGTAGGTTTTGTACTCTTGTTGCAGTTTTGCCTTGCAATGCAGCGACTGCAATTTGCGCTGTGGTTTGCATTGGGATGTGCGGTAGGGTCACAGATATTTCAACAAGCAGAATTAATATATTGGAAGGTTTTGATAACCAATAATATATGTTGACGGCGTATCGTAACGATAAACTTATTGGTTATTTAGTATATATTCATTGAGAAAGACTTTAAAATGTACACTATTATAAATGTTTGCGATTTTAGTGTACATTTGACTTACATTTGTATACTGAATTTTAAAAACTCGGTATATGAAATCGCCATTGAGAGACTATATTGAATTTCCTCTACATGAATTACATGAAAATTAGAAGCGATTCGGTAGTGATTTTCAATTCTAAATAATAATCCAGTCCACGAATTTTAGGATATGATTTCAGTTTTCAAATATTTGACAAGATTTGAAGACATTAAAAAACTTTGAGCTTTCACGCACTCTGTTTGACCGACTGTAAAACACATGCATATTAATTCTACAATATGACGGTATATTAAATTTGGTTCATGGTATATGCAAATGACTTTACTCACATGTATATTGAGTTTAGATCAGATTTGGCAGTGTAATTTATATAAGTTGATTGTTGATCCACCAAAATTCTCCGAAAGGGTCACACTTGAGATGGACAGATAGACAGGGAGTATCTTTATGGCGGGTATAAAACAGATAAACGCATTGTTTCTAGCATCAGTAAATAGGACCGTATAAAGGAAGTTTAGAAATCGAAAGGTTATAACTTGGAGGGCCTACTGTTGCGGTTGATAATTTCTTAATATAAGGTCAATAGACAAAGTCGGTACAGTTTCCAGAATTAAATTGTGTGGGACTGAGAGTATTGCCTGAGGAATAGAGGATAAATTCAATATAGGTTGTCAAGAGTTGAGGAATGGCGGGTAAATTGATAAGAGGTTTTGGTCCGTCCAAAAATCAAGACACAGTGAAATTAAAACTGAAGTGTTCTTCTTTCTTGTTCAGTCGAATGACGGAAAAGGTGGAATTTACCCTTTTTAGGGCATCATTTCCTGCGCGTAATAAATTAGATCGAGGTATTCTGTTCGAATTCTTTGACTGCATGCAGTTAATTTCAACGTAAAACCAAATGACTCTCAAATCCCACCAGTGGTCTATTCTGAACCCATTGAAAATCCTTCTATGGATGCAACCTGTCTGGTCATACTCGTGCCTTTTATTATTGGTTTAATCATTGCATAGAGATCTAGTGAAGCGATGTAGCAATATGTCATGTGAAACAAGAATCGAATAAATGCAATCGGTAGTTAGTTATTAAAAAACTATGCGGAGGTGCATATAGTGATTATGGTTGCTGATGTGGCTGAGTTAAAAACTCATTATGTAAGGCTGGTGGGAGTTGTGTAGTTGTTGTCAATCATTGGGGAGCGTGTTGTCACTGAAGTATCAATAGAGGGTATTATGGTACAACGATTTGTACTTGGAAAAACGGGGAGAGTG
>JAUMHM010087894.1:0-10131 GCA_032362435.1 Melikaiella ostensackeni | reverse complement strand
AGAATGTATTCCTCAAGGCCGATAGAGCCTTAAGTAAATAAATTTTCTTTCTCATTTAAAATCAAAAACAAAATTATGAATTTGTACATGAAGAACATATAACACAGAGCGCGAAGTGCGACGACCGAATCGCGCACGCTGAGCGCGCTCAAACTTGTGAGCGAAGCGAGCTGCGTGCGAAGCGCGCGATGAGATGTGCCCGCGAAGCGGGCAGATTTTTTATTTATAAAATTGAAATAAAATTGTATAATTAGGAATAATTCAAGCAATGATCTAATGGTTTGGGGAGCTAGAATGAATTATAAGATTGATCACACATTGCGAACTTGTCGAATATACTCCTTTTCCCTCAAATTCCGTAATATACCTAGTTTTTATAAACAATGTAAGATTTCTCATTTAAATTTATGGTGGAAAAAATCAGTGATGAGTGACTTTTTAAAGCAACTAGTTATCGTTATTGTTACCGACTCATAAGGTAACTTTTTCTTACTTACTTTTCTAGTTACTTATGTAACTTAGGAATATTTATTTGTAGCAAATATATATATACAGGTATGTGTGTGTTCAAATTTAATCCTTACACAAGTTAATTTATACCTGTCAAGTGACAGTTACTATACTTTTCATTGAAAGTCGTAGGCTAGTCATGACCGAAATATCGACAGAAAATTTGAATTTCAGGATGGATGAAAAATGAAGTCCATCAAACTATCACCTTCACATTCGAAATTCCCAAATTTCTTTGTATCAAAATTTTGGTCTTTCTTTGGGCTGTATTGCCGATTTTTGGAATCCCCTTTTCTTTGAAAATTCAAATTTCGAGTGGAGGTGCTGGCTTTTTTTGGGCCTTTTTGGGCTCTTCCACGCATCAAAAACCAATTTCCAAAAACCACTCCTGCTAAAAATAAATCTACCCCCTATGTAAAAACTCAAACTCGGAAAGAGCTAAGTACACCAAAAATTTGGGCTTATTTTGGGCTCCCGCATGCACAAAAAAAATTTTAAACCACCCCCTATATGCAAAAAACACCCCTTTGCTGAAAATAAAATCTGCAAAAAACAAAGTGCATCAGAATTTTGGGCTTACTGTGGGCTCTGGAAAGCATCTCAAAATTTGTTTCAAAAACGACCCCTATGTACCAAAAAACCATTTCCTTAGTAAAATCTCAAACCTGAAAAGAACAAAATAGAAAGAAGTGAAGAGCTTTTTTTAAGTTCTCGAACGCTTGAATTTTTTTTGTGAAAACTACCCCTCCATCTAAAAAATCAAACACCTATCTATGAATTCGAATTTGCACTTTCAAGGAGCTCAAAAATCAGAGACTGTATTCACCCTATAAAATTACGAGTGAAGATAATTTTCCTGCACAGTTGTACTGAAAGTGTACCGAGGGGTTGCTTTTTGGCGTCGAGGGTTAGAGCCAAGAATCGAAGTTAAATTTTGGAGGAGCCCAAAAACCAGAGACTCTATTTACACTGTAAAATTCTCAAAGAGATTATTTTTTGACAAAGTCTTACCTGCATGTTATCAAGGGGTTGTCTTTAACGTAAGGGTTGGAGACCAAAAATCGGTGTTGGTATTTGTGAGGAGCCCAAAGATACGAGACTTTATTAACACGGAAAGATTCTAGAAAAGATTATTTTTTAACAAAATTATATCTACGTGGTATGGAGGGGTTGCTTTTTGGCATTAAAAGCTGAAGCATAAAAATCGAAGTTAGTATTCATGAGGAACCCGAAAATTGAAGACACTATTGACGTCGAAAAATTCTAAAAAAGCTTATTTTTCGGCAAAGTCATACCTACATAGTAAAGGGGGCAGCTTTTGGCTATGAGGGTTGGAGCCCAAAAATCAAAGTTAGTATTTTTGAGGAGCCCAAGAATCAGAGACTATGTTAACGTTGAAAAACTCTGAAAAAGATTATTTTTCGGCAAAGTCATATCTACGTGGTAGTGAGGGCCTGCTTTTTGGCATTGAGGGTTGTCGCCCAGAAATTAAAGTTGGTAATTATAAGGTGCCTAAAAAACAAGAAATTTTACTGGCGCTGTAAAATTCTGAAAAAGATCATTTTTTAACAAAGTTATATCTGCGTTTCACGATAAGGGTAGTTTTTAGCCATACGGGTTGGAGTCCAAAAGTCAAAGTTGGTATTTTTGAGTAGCTCAAAAATCAGAGACTGCGTTAACATTAAAAACTTCTGAAAAACATTATTTTCCGGCAAAGTCATATCTACGTGGTAGAGAGGGGTTGCTTTTTGGCTGCCTTCGGATAAAACAGCCCAAAAAATTGCAATCTGAAAATAATCATACCATTTACATTGACAAGACTCTAGTGGTTATTACCAACCCCACAATGATAATCAGCAACTCCAAGAAACCATCTTTACCACATTTATCGAATCCCATCTCATCTGCCTTAATGTCAAACAGCCCAAAAATGGTATTTAAGGAGAGCCTAAAAATACGAGACCCGATCGGCACTGTGAAATTCTGAAAAAGATTATTTTTCGGTAAAGCGATATCTACGCGGTGCAGAGGATTTGTTATTTGACATTAAGGGTTAAAACCCAAAAATCGCATTAGATGATTTTGTGGAGCTCAAAAATAAGTGACTGCATTGACACTGTGAAATTCTGAAAAAGACTATTTTTTGACAAAGTTATAAATGCGATGTCCAATGGGGGTCTTCTTTAGCCATAAGGACTAAAGCTCAAAAGTCGAAGTTGGCATTTGTGAGGACCTCAAAAATCAGAGACTGTTAACGTGGAAAGATTCGGGTAGAGATTATTTTTAGAAAAAATCATATCTACGTGGTACAGAGGGGTTGCTTTCTCGCAATAACGGCTGGAACCAAAAGTTCGAAGTTGATTATGCTAAATGTGTTAGGCTGGTCTTTTGAGGTGGCTGATTGTGATTGTGGGTTTGGTGACATCTACTAGAGTCTCGCGAAGGCGACTGGTGCGATTATCCTTTACTTGACATTTTTTTCAAGTCTACTGAACTAGCAGCTCCAAAATCGAATTTCGGCATTCTTCATTGCTCAGAATTTTGGGCATTTTCAGGGTACCAATAAAAATTTTTGGATATTTAAAAAAAAACGATTTTCTTGTGAAGGTGCTAGCTCACATTAACCTAGCACCTCGACTGTCTAGAAAAGCAAAGAAATTAAAATTTAATTTCACCAGAATTTTGAGATTTTTTCCTTCTCTCAAAATCCGCGAGAGGCGACTGCTCCAAAACAACCCTTAAGTCTTGAAATCAACCCTCTTCAAAAAATTTCAGCTTTCATAAATTCAAATTTCACAAACTGAATTCAGCTACATTTTTGGGCTTTTCTAAGGCTCCTGCATCCTCTAAAATTCGATCATCAAAAAACAACCCTTAGGTTTCCAAATCATCTCATACGTGAAAATTCCACATTTTAAAAAATGGAGCACATATAATTTGTAAGCATCATTTTTGCTCCATAGAAATACCAACTACGACTTTTGGGCTTCAGCCCCTAACGGCAAAAAGCAGCCTCTTTATACCACGCAGATATTACTTTGCTGAAAAATAATCTTTTTCAGAACATTTCAATGTGAACAGAGTCCCTTATTTTAGGGCTCTTGAAAAATACCAACTACGAATTTTGGGCTCCAGCCCTTTGCATTGAAAAACAATCCCTTGGTATCACGCAGATAAGACGTCAAAAAATAATCTCCTTGAGAATCTCACAGTTTCAATAGAGTCTCTGATTTTTGGGCTCTGATTTTTTGAATAATGGGCATTATTTAGGTCTACAATCCCTCCAAATTTCATGACCCTAGCTCTACTTGTTTTCGAGTTATCATAAAAAGAGTATTGTTAACACAGGAACACACACACACGCGCGCATGCATGTATGGACGTTTTTTGAAAACCTCATTTTTGGAATCCTGAGGTCGAATTATGTCGAAATATGTCAAAAAATGAAGTTCAAAAATTTTCATCGTTACAAAGCTTTCTTTATGAGGAAGCAGAATTTTAATTTTGAATGGAAAACCTTTGAACTCATCTCAAGAAAACGTACTTTTACAAAACACATAGTTCAATTTTGAACCAATAAGATGAGTTTTCAACCAAAAACATGAAGACTTTAACGAAAAAGACGAATTTTCAACAAAACAGTTAATTTTCAACCCAAAAAGACGAATTTCCAACCAAAGTGATGATTTTTTAGCTGAAAAGATGAATCTTCAACTGGAAGAGTTGAATTTTTAGTTTAAAATATTATTTTTCAACCATAAAAATGAATATTCAACTCTAAAATTAATGTTTTTTCTTTATAAAAGTGTTCCTATAGATTTTAGAAAATTTTGAATTCCAGACAGGGAGCAAAATTCCAGTTTTCTCATATTGGGCATAAATATCTATGATTCTGGAAATTAACGTATTCCTTTCTAAATGTGTTTCTTTATATTCTTCTAGTTACGACTCCCAATTCCGAAAGATTTACCACTTCCTTACTTCTGTTACTAAGGGAAATAATTAACTCTCATTTTGATCTGTATCCTTGGTTTATTTTGAACATCAACATATGTTGAAAAGGTTCGTCATTCAATCTGTCTCTTCTCGAGTTCAATACAATTTCTGTTGTACTCAAGAATTTGTCGAAAACCAGCAGCCACGATTTGAATAGTGGAAATGAAAATGTAGTTGCAATGGAAATAAAATTGACTGATCGTCGCCATAAAGACTCATGAACAATATTTCGAAAGTAACTAAAAAACTAACGATCTTTATGGTAACTGTTACTAGTAAAAATTTAACTAGTTAACAGTTCGTTACTTCTTTATAAAAGTAAAGATAATTGTTTATAAGAAGAAGAGTGTCTCCTGAAATGAAATATTTTGGATACTTATGGGTCCTCATAAAGAGCTTCACAGATGATAAGATTGTTACGGTAGAATCAGTCGATGATTTGCAGAGAATGTTAGGCAGACTAGATATCAGCGTGAAGAGTATGGGTCTTGAGATTCACGTGAATAATACAAAAATTATCGTGTTTGAAAGAGAGAATAGAACAAGTTGATGGTTTCGTGTACATTGGAAGTTTATTTACTGTTGACGGAAAAATAGATGCAGGGATATCAAGACATATAAACGATGGTAAAGAGACTGTCGGCAGTGTGCAAAGTGTTACTAGAAGTAAAAGTTTAACGAATAAAGCTAAATTTTCAATGAGAAAATGAAAAAAATTTGCTGAGATGGTTTGGTCATGTTGACAGAATGGATGAATAATAGTAAGGCAGAAAATTTTTTTAGAATTTTTTCGTTTTGTTCATTAGAAGGAGAAACTTAATAAATATTTGATAGTGAAAAAACCCGAATATCGATTTTTCCGACTAAGGTCCCTTTCTTCGCGACAGGTCACATACTATATGTACATAAACGGGATATGAAGAAAAAAAAAAACTTGTTACTCGCAAATTTTTTCTCCCGGGGAAGAAGTTCGCAATATTCTTGGATACGCTTTTCAGTCTCCTTCACTGACATAAAATTGAAGTAAAAAGCGGACGATAATAGAAATATCGAAATTGCGAGTTGTTATTAGGACTATCCATCCTTCAGAGGAGGAAATGAATAGAAGCCGGAAATTTGATTAGAAAATGTTATTAGGTTTCGAAAAAAGTGTAAAGAGATTTTTTTCGCTTATAAACGAAAAATGAAAAAACAAAAAAAAGTTCTACTTCAACAGATCATTGAACTGAACAGTGAAATTATATTTGAGTTGGAATTGAAAGTCAATATCTTATACTATTTACATAGTCGAGGAGTAGGTATTTCAGATGCAGTTGATATTAATGGAACTAATTTCCAAAAGACTTTCAAAAAACTTTCAAGCTTATAAAAACTTATAAAGGGAAAATGAGAAAGTTGAAAAATTCTTAAAGATGAAGATTTTTGTATGGACAAAGCTATAACCACTCTATCCAATCATGTCAACTAAGTGCCACTTCCATATTTAATGAATCAACCTCAACCGGCTCTAAACTCAGTCAATGATGGGCATTATTTGGGACTACAATTCTTAAAATTTCATGACCCTAGCTCACCTTATTTTTTAGTTATCATCAAGAGAGTGCTGTTGATATACACACACACATTTTTTGAAAACCTCATATTCGAACTGCTGATGTCAAATAATGTCCAAATATGTCTAAAAATATAGTTTGAAAGTTTTCTTCGTTACAAAGCTTTCTTTATGAGGAAGTTATATTTGAAAATAATAAAGAATTCAAACTAAATGAATAAAGTATACTAAAAATATTCCACTTTTTTAACAGTTCGACGGTCCGTATTACTAAAATGTTCCTTTTTCTTGCTCAATAGTGTTATTTGTTCATGAAATAAGTAAAAATGTGTGTCGCATGCAATTTTTATAAGAAATTAAGTTCTATTTTTATTTATAATAATATTTTTTAATACAATGACTATTAAAGTGATCCATACACCTACTCAAAAAAAAAATTTACTCAATTGATTGAAAATTGTTCCTCTGGAAAGATTCATTGCTCCTTCTGCAGAATTACGTTGGTGAGTATGACTTTTAGCACTGTTTTGTGTTTCCCGTTGTGAATTATGAAATGAAATCCTGCGTCTCATTTTCCAAACAAGAAACGATAAGCTTTTTGATTTTTGAAAACTTTCGATTCTATAATCTCGAAAAAATACGTGCTGGAATTTTGTCGAAAACATCTTATAAAATAGATTCATATGTATGTGCTAGCACAGAATGTTGTAAGATGACTATGATCATTGTAAGTTAATATAATTATTTATTTTTAAAGCCTTAAATTCATGAAGCTACACTGCGGTCAAACACTTAGCACATTTTAACTCAAATTTTTTAATTTTCTACGATCTTAAGTTCTTGAAACATTTTGCTTTCTCCCGTCTGCATCGTACTAATCAGGTTAGTTATGGCATCAGGCATGCCGGAAACGGTTCAACTGAAAGGTAAAATATGTTTCATTATTCAATACCAGAAAAGATATACTACCGTCAGAAATGATCTACATGGCTAACGAGAGCGGTACTAAAAGTCACTGATGACTTTCAAACACGATTACTAGGTCGGAGGTAAAGCTAAAAGTTTTTTTTAACGGTTAAAAAGCTTATTTCCACGTCAAAAAATGACTAAAAGAGATATTTATAGCTTTCTTTGAAAGGATATATCTCGTGAGAATTTTTTTTTCAAGTTCAAGAATTTCTCGAATTTTGTACCTCGACTTCAATTCGTGGCATGACCTTGGAAAGTTATGAAAAAATCTTGAATTTGCAGGACACAATGTCTGAAATATTGTCTTTAATTTGAGCCAATAAAACTCGAAAAATCTTCAAGAGTTCCAAAGATATGATTAAAAATGTCCAAGCGGGTCTGCGTCGAATTTCAGTCGGCTTAAGCCGCTGTTGGCCGGCCTCGTGGCTTGAGCCGACTGAAATTCGACAAAGGAACGCTTGGACATTTTTAGTCATATCTTGGGAATCTGTGAAGATTTTTCATAGTCGAACTTTCAAACGTTCAAATGTATGGTAAATGTATGGCAAAGAAGACAATCCCATGTTTCAAGTCTATTAGAGAATGTATGTATATTGGAGAATGTATATATGGGAAGCTTATATTCCTGTTCGTATTATTTCATACGGGTAAGAGATCCAGTAATCTTTGATTCCCAAAATTTTGATGAATTTCTTCACGTTTCACTTTATTTAGAAGCTGCAACAAATATTTTTTCATGTTATTCTGGATCACTAATTTTTTGTCATTATCAAGAATACATTGCATGAAACATATTCTCTTTTTCTTCTATAACTATAATTGAGCTATGCCTACTATAGCTTTACTTTTCCTATATATTAAGCATACTTCATACATACTTCTGACATACTTGAGCTATATTTCACAGATATACTTCAGCTATACTTCAGCTATACTTTTTAGATAAACCTTAGCAATTCTTTTACTACACTTTAACCATATGTTGTTATACTTTAGCTATATTTAAGCTATGCAGTCACTAAACTTTATTCAAATATACATAAAATATGAGATCGCCTCATTTGCCATGCTTTAGCTATACTATCTGAGAGACGACTTTCAAACGATTTCCCAGATGTTTTCTTAGATCAATCCCATACCAATTTTTTTTTACCCGGGTCGTGTCCATTCATGTCTTGCAGTCTTGGTCCAGTGTTGGTGTTTAATAATCGCATCTTTCTTTTGGTTTGAATCACTTCAAGTGTTCTTAAAAGATTTCAACGAATTTCAAATACATGAAGAAGATTTCAAGTGATTTGAAAACGTTTTTAGAGATTTCAATTTCGAAAAATTGAAAGATTTTTAAAAGATTGCAAAGGAATTCAAAGCCTATGCTAAAGTATTTGAAATTACTTCAAAAGACCGGAAAGAATTTTGAATAACTTTCAGTGATTTTAAAAATGCTAAAGAGATTTCAATAGATTTTCAAGTTTTTCAAAAAATTTCGAAGTATTTCAAAGTATTTTGAAGCATTTTACTGTATTTAAAAATATTGAAAGGGTTTTGTATAACTGTCGGTGAGTTCAGCAACTTTTATAACTTGTGACTATTGTGGATCATTTCTCAGAAAGTTCTAACGAACAATATCCATAGATTTACACAAATATGCGAATATCCCTTCACATACAAAAAATTCCTCGAATACTTTGAATTCATTAAAATTTTTCCTGAAATTCTCTACAATCTTGGAAAATTCAGCAGTCATTTGGAAATACACCGTTAACTGCAGAAATTGAAAAAATGAAATTTTTATATCGCTGGAATCGTGAGAAAAAGATACACCTACTAACCATAAAGATCTTTTTTAATTGATGATAACTCTAAAAATAATGATTGCGACATTTTTAGAAAACACAGTTAACTGCATTTTAGATAATTAGTTAATATTTTGGAATTATTTTCGTTTTGCATTAATGCAAAGATTATATGCGACTCAGTCAAGAACAATAAAAAAAATCAGAAAATCAGTTGGAATCCGCGATACAACCTTGTCTCCGAAAATGTACGCGAAACTGATAAAAACAAGATAAGGCAGTCAAAGTGTCCATTAAAAGCACGGGTCACATCCGGCTCTTTTTTTAAATAAAAAAAGATAAACTCTATGATATATCAAAATATTTGTATGTATAATCTCGACACAATACCTGGCAGAACTTCCCCGAAATCAACTCACAAGGTAGATTTATGTTTGCTATCATAGAATTTTGTGAAATGAATAATCCTTGAATGTTCATTCAATTATGTATTTTCAGAGCATTGACTTCAGAAAGCTACATCGTGTTTGATCTCTGAGCACATTTTAACCTAATTTTGTTGATTTTCCACGATCTTAAGTTCTGGAAACATTTATCTTTCTTCTTTCTGCATCGTACTGATTAGGTCAGCCTTGGCATACCTTATATTGTTCAGCTGAAAGAAAAAATATGTTTTGTTATTCAAGACCAATATTTTCTCGTGCCAGGTAAAAAGATACAATTCCGTTGGAAATTATCTACACAGCTAGCGCGAGCTGCAGTAAAATTACTGATAAGTTTGAAACACGACAACACAGTCGGATATAAAGCTAGATAATAATCCGAAATTTACAGGAAACAGATTTTGAGATTTCGTCTTTAATTTAAGCTAATAAAAATTAGAACAACTGTATGGGCTTACGAAACATGACTAAAAATGTCCAAGCGAGGCTGCGTCAAGTTTCAGTCGGTTTAAGCTGCGAGGCTAGCCGACAGCGGTGATCGCCGAAAATTTATCGAATTTTCCACTTTAACTTCAAGTCGTGCTATGACTTAGGAAATTTTTGGAAAAAATTTGAAACTGACAAGACATAATCTTTAAAATCTCATCTTTAATTAAAGCGGATAAAACACAAAAATCTTTCACAAGTTCCCAAGATATGACTAAAAATGTCCAAGCGTGTCTGCGTAGTTTCAGTTGGCTTAAGGCGCGAGGTCGTCCGACAGCGGCTTAAGCCGACTGCAACTCGACGCAGGCGCGCATGGCCATTTTTAGCCATACCACCTTGATCAAAATGTTTTAGGACTCGTCACCGTGTGGCGCTCTCGTTC
>JAUMHM010087893.1:0-10131 GCA_032362435.1 Melikaiella ostensackeni | reverse complement strand
TTTATAGAATATAAATAGGATGAATAACTTATATTTTTTATTTACAGAATAGTGATTTACTTATTTTTAATTTTGGTCTAATAGATAATTCTATAAATTGAAAAGCCATTACTTATAATAAATTTAAAAAATATATTTTTAAGCGTTTTAAACAGCGCATTTTAACACAGCAGCATCCAACCCCGTATAACCACTTGTTTTCGACGATTTCTTCTTCAAATATTTATAACCTTTAACCTTATTCCTTAACTCAGATTTACGAGCGATCACACGCTTGTACGTTCTATCTCACAGATACCATATTTTTGTAAAATAGACTGTTTTGAGGCACCTGATTTCACTTTGTCCACAAGCTCGTAATGCTCTTCGAATGTTAAGCGCTTCTTTTTTGACATTTTTTAACGCATAACTAAAACTGAAGCGAACTGACGAAATTATCAGCTTAAGGCACAGCCCGCTTTGTGGCTACGGTACTGCGTAATTGCAACAAGCTTGCCGCGGCTCTCTACTTGCCTCTCGGTTCCCCTCATCAATGAATGCGAGCTGGCGGAAATTCTAGGAAGAATATAAATCCAGGTGTTTTAAATCCAGAGTTGAATGTACTGTAAACTGGGGTTAAGCGGCCTTGATTTTGCATTTCCGAATGTGATATTTGCTTCTTCTAGATAAAAAATATAAATGCTTGTAACTAATAATTGTAAACCTTTAATTAAAAAACGCAGAAGAAGCAATATCATGTTTTAAATGCAGAATTAAGGGTGCACCGCTTTCCCCACGTATATGCCGCTTAGGCCCAGTTTATGATACTTTAAAGAGTGATTTTCGAATTTAAAAGTTTCTCTACGATCCTTGCATATTTGTTCTTTGAAATCTAATTTTCTCATAATTCGATCTTGGACAATGTCCAAGAATGCACACATAAGATTATCGTTTTTTCATTCGAGGAAAGATCCTATGTAGAAATTGTGATCGGGATTTGGTAGGGACCTGTATAGTTTTCCCTATTTCTGATCGCGCGCTGATCGGGAAAAATGGACAGGGCCGGACAACTTTTGTAACGCTGTTTTAGCCAGATTCAAGCTAGAACTTCTAATCAGGCCCTAGCGAGAGTACCCTTTTATCGCTCGACAATATCGATGCTATTAAACCAGTAAAATTGATTTCATTCTGAATTTAGGTGGAAATTTTTGTTATTCATCAACTAATCCGTGTGAAAATTTTGAGTTGGCCTTGGCGAGGCAATAATTGCACTCAGAAAAACACAACTATGTTTCAACTTGAAGAATCACTTTTTTTTCTCTCATGAAAACTAAATTCATTTCACACTTGAACCGAAATATGTCACTGCACTTTTAGCTAGCTTAGCCAATTTTCAGAATTTTTCGATCTTATTTATTCTAATTTACGTGTTTTAGCTCAATCGGATTATTGGTTAAAAAATTTATGAATGTTTCAGAATGCAAGTGGCAATCTTAACGCTGCCCGATGCACGTGCCTCCTCGGTTACGAATGTGTTGCAGCGGACGATATGATGGTCAAGTCGGATACCAAAATAATACTCAAAATATTATCATTAAAATAATGTATTTCTTAGTTATTTGGAACAATAAATTGATTAAACAATACTTTATTGAAAACTACTTTCAAACATTTTCGTCACTTCATTCAGTTTCTTCGACATCTGGACCCTGAGTTATTACTTTAAGAAAATACTTTTCGAAATTTTTTTTTTCACGCTTAAATAATTATATAGGTTTTTTACATCCTCTACTTTAGCCGCTTTCAATCCAATTCGAGGTGAACGACTTCTCGAAAGTTTTTCTAGTTCAAGCGTAGGTTTAATGAAACAAGCGGTTGGATTTGATAATTCGTAATTGTCATAAACATCCACTTTTGCATCAGGAACAAAAATTTAAAACGAACGCTTTGCTGATTTGAAAGTTTTTTGGCTGTTCCATTTTGCCTTTGAAACTTTTTTCAAAATCCTGCAGAAGATCTTCACATTCTCGACCACTGTGAATGAAGAATAACGAGCATTGCAAATAATTTTCACATATTCAGCTTCAGTTGCAATTCGTTGTAGTATTTTTAATTTTTGCGAATATGTGCCAAAATTCCTATCGCACTGGCAATATGAATGTCCAATTTCCAATAAAATCAAAAAATAAAACACTGTATGTTTAAAAATTTCTTGCAAACTGAAACACTTTCTTCGTCAATAGGGAATAAATAAATCCAATGAATTAAACGCCTTACTTTTTCACCTGCATTCGTTTCGATAGAATCCTCACACTTAAACATTCAGTGCAGAAGCAAATTTTGTTCATTATACTTCCCGAAGTCCCAAAAGTTTTTATGTACTTTTACTTGTTGAAGACTTGAAAATTTTTGGTAACATTTTCCTCCACAACAGAATTCAATAGGCTTGAAAGATCTCTCTGGGATTAAAATACCTATAACACCGTCGTTTTCAATTTTGGACTTTGCAACGTATTTTTTCCCTAAAATAATGATTAATAATGCTATTAACTTCTTTATTAAAAAATAAAAATTATGACATTAGGCTACCTATAAATAATTTGATGAAAGAATCATTCAAGAAATCAATAGTAAACAGTAGTCCCAAAATATTACATTTATAATAAAAATGTTACTTAATATTTTTATTAACGGTTTCCAATCGTACCTGATTTTTGGAACATTTTTTCCTATTTTCAATCCATAACTCTTCATGCCAATTTTTTTTTCTATCTCGATTCATTTTGGGAGTCTTTCTTACATTAATAGGGTATTAACTTAAGTAAACTTATCTCAATAATGATACTTTCGCAACTATTCTAAAAAATAATCCATTCACTGGTTCTTTACTTCATTTATAATATATTTTAGAAGAAAACTACAAACGATTGCTACTATATTTTGTTTTGGTATCTGACTCAAGCTTCATATCATCTGCTGCAACACATTCATAACCGAGTAGGCACGTGCATCGGGCAGCGTTAAGATTGCCGCTCGCAATTTGAAACATTCATAATTTTTTAACAATTAATTCCGTTAAGCTGAAACTTTTTAGAAGACTTCTTTGAACCTTATCATCTACTTTCTCACTGGAAGTTTGCCGTTGCTCAAAATTCGCTCGCTAAACGAAGCGCTTGAAGGTTGAAATTCATGATTTTAGCTAAGTCTCAAAAAAAGATAACTAATTTTTTTATCAAAATATTTACGTTTTTCTTTCTTAAATAGTTTCAGAAGACTTAAGGATAAAGACGAATAAGAATAACGGTAAAGACGGAAGATGACAGATGAAGAAGCAAGAGAAACCGATCTAGCAGTGCGTTCACAAGGCTGTAGCGGCCACTTTTTGTACTAAAATGATGAAATCGCAGATCACCCAAAATCGCGATCGGTAATTCATCTCTTTCCTCAAAACATTATCGGAATATATAAATAAAAACTAGCAATTTTTGTTATGAACATGCATCCTGAAATTATTTTTTGCAGAAATACGAAGATAAAATACTATTCACGAAGTTATTCACCAAGCTTTACAAGTCATTTAGAAATGCATAAATTTACTAAGTTTACATAATTTTTTATTGCTAACTTTATAATTCAATTTCCTTTATAAATAAATAAATTTATCAACCTTGTGAAATTATTTATTTGTAAATACACAAGTCTTTGTTCTTTATGAATGAATAAATAAATAAATTTACCAACTTTGCGAAATTATTTATTTCGAAATTCACAAGTTCCTTTCTTATGAACAAATAAATTCCCTAAATCGTCAAATTATTTATTGCTAACTTCACAATTCACTTTCCTTTATGAATAAATAAATTTACCAACTTTGCGAAATTATTTATTACCAAATTCACAAGTCCATTCCTTATAAAAAATAAATTTCCTAAGTTGTCAAATTATTTATTTATAAATTCACGAGTCTCTGTCCTTCATGAATGAATGAATAAATAAATAAATTTACCAACTTTGCGAAATTATTTATTCCCAAAGTCACAAGCCTATTTCCTTTATAAATAAATAAACTTACCAACTTTGCGAATTTATTTATTTTCAAATTCACAAGTCTCTGTCCTTTATGAATAAATAAATGAATAAATAGGCTTGTGAATTTGAGAATAATTTCGCAAAGTTGGTGAATTAATTAATTTATAAAGGAAATAGGCTTGTGAATTTATAAATAAATAATTTCAGTGAAGTTAGCAATGAATAATTGTCTAAACTTAGTGAATTTATGCATTTATAAATGACTTGTGAACTAAGTAAATAACTTCATAAATGGTATATTATTTTTGTATTTCTGCAAAAAATAATTTCAGGATGCATGTTTATAACACAAATTGTTAGTTCTTATTTATATATTTCGATAATGTTTCAAGAAAAAAGATAAATTACCGACCGCGATTCTCTGGGTGATCTGCGATTTCATCATTTCAGTACAAAAAGTGGACGCTACCACCTTGTGAACGCGCTGCTAGATCGGTATCTGTTGCTTCTTCATCTGTCATCTTCCGTCGCGTAGTTCTCAGTAAATCTCAGTATTCTTAAAGAGGCCCAACTAATGCTTGGCTAAAATACAAGATTGGGACCTAACTAGGCATACATACTTTTTCTAGTCACAAAGAATGAACAATCTCAAAAGGGCAATAAAAGGTCATGAATAGAACTTACTAGTCCAGTTGTACTAGTGAGGATCTGACCACTGTCCTAATTAAAACAGGGACAGATGTGTCGCTTTCTACGTGGAATTTGATCTCAAAAGCTCTGAGAAAAAATGCGAAAACACCGCAATAACCGCTACAAAAATGTATCAAAAATTATTTACATATGAAAAATGCTCAAAAAATTTACTTAATTCACTTTATTCACTGCAATTTATTCACTTTATTTATCAAATCAAAATAAAAAAGTGATGTATCAACCTACTGAGTGTATTCTATGAATCTGGTGGAATTTTCCCCATAACCCAATAATGGTGTTGCTTCGTCCCATTCGCCGCATGAGTAAATATTGAAGTCGTTCATGGAGATCTTTCACTTCCAAAAAAATCGATAAAAATGATTGCGCCAGTTCATATATTGAGATTTGCTGAATGGGCAATGAAAATCTCTCGTTATGTCTCTTCACACGTGTTTTTATAGAACGATATGTCATTCGCGAACTTACTCAAAGTAAGAGTTTCGAAATTACATTACTTGATATGAAGTTAATTTATAAAGCGAGAAAATTCAGGGTCTGTTACGCGTCGTCTGATGGATCTTACTGATTAGAAGCCAGCATACTTTTATGACAACAGGTGAGTAAACGACACGTAAAACGCGTCGATATATTTAACCATGACGCGCAAAACGAGTGAAAAGTACCTCCAAAGTTAAAGACTACTCCCACTTAATGCAGAAAAAAGTAGAAAATTCAAAGGTTTTAATTTAACATCACTTAATTTTTACCAACTTCAAAATTTTCCATTTTTTAAGTTATCCACATTAGAGTTAATTGCTTAGTACTGTAATTTTGTGATTAATCTTTCAAATTTTTGATGGATTAATTACGCCTGAACGTTCAAATTAAAAAATTATTCGTTTTCGAACTTATTTCATTCAAAATTGTTCAGTTTCAAACACTTTCAACACAGAAAAAACTGGGTAACTGAGGCTGGGGATAACTCATCGTGGCGAACGTGCTGCCTCTAGCGGAGTCCATCGGAGAAATCTTCGAGTCCCATGGTGAGTTTACTGTAGCCTCATTTACTTACCTTGCTCTTACCCCGTTTCATCGATTACCTGCAATATTTCTTACCCCAGTTTTTTCTGTGAATGAAAGATTGCCCAATTTTGAAAGATTCGATCTGAAATCACTCAACTTTAAAGGTTTTGAATTTTTAATTGTCCAAAACTATGAAGGCTTTCGTTCTGAAATTGTTGTACAAATTTAAACCATTTAAATCAGAAAACCAACAATTTTGAATTTTTCAATCCAAAATTTTTCAATTTCGAACACTTCTAATGTCAAATTACTTTATTAATTACATTATCATGACGTATACAACGAATAAAAAGTGTCTCCAAAGTCGAAGATTACTCCCGCTTAACGCAGATAAAAGTCAAAATTCAAAGGTTTAAATTTAGCACAGCTTAATTTTTACCAGCTTCAGAATTTTCTATTTTTCAAGATATCCATATTAGAGTTAATTATTTAGTACCGTAATATTGTAATTAATCCTTCAAATCTTTAATTGATTAATTCAGTCTGAACCTTCAAATTAAAACATTATTGGATTTCGAACTTAGTTCATTTTAAATTGTTCAATTTCCAACATTTTCCAACAATTAGAGATAGCTCAATTTTGAAAGACTAAACCTAAAATCTCTCAACTTTGAAGGTCTTAAATTTCAAATTGTTCAAAACTATCAAGGCTTTTGTTTTCGGGCTGTTGTACAAATTTTAAACCATTTGAAACGCAAAACTAACAATTTTGAATTTTTCAATCCAAGTTTTTAAATTTCGAATGCTTTTGATGTCGAATTACTCAATTCTGAACGCTATTTAGTTCAAAACTTCTTCTAACTATCAAGGCTTTCGTTTTTGAACTGTACAAATTTAGACATTTTCAATCACACTCAACAATTTTGAAATTTCCAACCCAAATATGTACAACTTGAACGCTTTAAATTTTTTAATTTTAATTGTACAGATGTAGACGTTTTCAGTTAGAAATCAAACAATTTTGAAGTTTTCAACCCAAATATGTACAACTTTAAACGCTATCAAGTGAAATTGCTGAATTCTAAATGCTATTGGTTCAAAAAATTGTATAGTTATCAAGGCTTTCGTTTTCAAATTGTACAAATTTAAAGATTCAAATAAAAAATCCAACAATTTTTTAACTTTCAATTCAAAATTGTTCAATTTTTCGACCCAAAGTTGTTCATTTCTGACTTTTTCCACCTCAAATTGTTCACCTTCAAATTTTCAAACCCAAAATTGTTCAACTTTGAATTTTTAGATCCAAAATTGTTCAATCTTGAAATTTTCGATCCAAAATTGTTCAGCTTTGAATTTTTCAATCGAAAATTGATCAATTTTGAACGCTTTCAATGCAAAATTACTCAGTTCTAAACGCTATTAGCTCAAAACTTTTCAACTATAAGCGTTTCTAATTTAAAATTGTTTTTTTTTTTTGCAAAAAAAATATAGCCCTTAGAAAAACTATAAATCTAATTTTTATTTTATCAATATTTCAAGACAAGTTTTAGTTAACAAGAAATATTTTGTGTATTTGAACGTTCAAAACTTCAGGTAAGTTCATTCCAAAGTTTCAATCTGAAATTATTCAATTTTGAACTTATTTTATTCAAAATTGTTTCAAATTTAAATTGTTTTAAACACTTTCCATGAGAGATTGCCCAACTTTGAAAGACTCGATCTAAAATCACATAACTTTGAAGTTTTGAGTTTAAAATTGTCCAAAACTATCAAGGCTTTCGTTTTTAAATTGGACAATTTAAGCGATTTAAATTAAATAACCAACAATTATGAATTATTAATTCCAACATTTTTTATTTTTGAACGCTTCTAATGTGAAATTACTCAATTCGGAACGTTATTTAGTTCAAAACTTTTTTCTAACTATGAAGGCTTTCGTTTATAAACTGTACAAATTAACACGTTCTCAATCAGAAATCTAACAATTTTAAATTTTCAACCTAAAATTGTACAACTTTGAATGCTTTCATTGTGAAGTTACTAAATTCTAAACGCTATTTGTTCAAAACTTTCTCGAACTAGCATGCTTTCGTTTTTAAATTGTACAAATTTAGACGATTTAAATCGGAAATCTAACAATTTCTACATTTTCAACCCAAAATTGTCCAATTTCGAACTTTAGACCCAAAGTTGTTCGAACTCAAATTTTTCAAATTTAATTTCAAATTGTCGAATTTATGAAGATTCAATCTAAAGTATTTAATTTTAAAGAATTTTTCGAGGAATTTTTAAAGTTTCTATTTATAAAAAAATTCTAACAGATAAAATTTGCAAAACTGATTAATGACCATACAATTACGTAAGTCCTATTTTTATGTCAACTGCTCATTCTTAATTTTAGTACAATTTAGAATATCTTTATTTCAATTTTTAATTTTCAAACATATTGTAAATTTAAAATTCTTCATTTTAAATAATTTAGATTTTGAAAACAAACAATGTTGAATGATATTGCATCTAAAATTATTTATGTTTCAACTTTTTCGATTTAAAATTCTGTAATCGAAAATGCTTTAGTTTAGAATTGTTCACTTTTACGAACACCTTTGATTTAGAAGTTTTCAATTTAAAACATGCCACACTTAAAATTATTCAATTTTTAATAATGCTCCGTAAATCCGTAATCAAGGTATGCAACGTTTTCAATCAAAAAAGTACTGAGCTATGTAGACTTCCAATTTAAGCTAACTTGTATCGCAAATTAATCAATACTCGGATTCCACAAATGTTTCCAATTTAGAATTGTTTAATTTTAATACTTTTAAATTTAAATCCTTAATTTTTTAACTCTTCATACAAAGTAGTAGCGCTTCAATAATTACGAATGCTTTCAAAGTTTTTAAGTTTGAATTTAAATTGTGGGAACTGCACTAATTTTGAAACATTTTTCGGAATTTCCCAATCCTATCTTAACTTGAAAAATCTATAATTTCACAACGATTCTCTTTTGATATTACTTTTCCTGCAATTTATTCACTGATACCTTTTATACTAATCATATATTTGCAACCGGTCTAAATTTCAAACTACACTGATTCCTAGTTTAACGACGATCTGGAGTACGGCCTGCCATGACCGTGAGGCTCTTCCAAGAATTTTTTCGACGTAAACAGTCAGGGCCATATGAAACATTTCCATTAGGAATACATGATATTAATCAACAGTATTTTGTACAAATGTAGGCTTTTGTTATCATAAAGGATAGACTTTTTTAATAATAAAGACTAACTAATGAAAAGAGAATTTTCCGCATGTATTTAAAAATAAATACGAAATATGCACACGAGTGTTCGAACTGCCAGCTTGGTGGCTACGGAACTGCTCGCCCCCGTTGCGCTCACTCGACCTCTCTCTTGGCCCCTTGAATCCCCTCACCAACGAATGCGAGCCAGCGGAAATTCTGAATTCTCCTTAGTTTTATAGCGTGTATAAATATATTTCTGCGCATAGAATATCGACTAAAAACGAAGTATGCGATCATAAAAGAAGGAGTGCGTCGTTCTTAAACTAGAAATAATTGACTGTTTCTATTCTTGTACTTATAAAACTATTGAGTGGGAGCTAAGCGATTAGTCGAATTGCTGCAAATGTAAAGGACCTCCGTACATGCAAAAGAAGGACGCGAATTAGACAGCTGCATCTTGCAATATTAGTTTATTATATATAAGCCTCTCATCAATGAGACTCGACTCTTCAAGACAAAAAAATTCCACAATCGTTATTAACAATAACAAAACATTCCACAAATTCATGCCAGCGTATCAAACAACCACATTTGCCTATTCCTAGCACATTCGCTTATTCCTATCTTTTTTCAATCCTTTTTTTTCCCATTCCCCATATCTGTTCCGTTACCTCCGCCGCTATCGTAATCCTTTCCCTAATATGTATTCTTCCGCATTGGTCTTCCCGTTTCTCTGTTCTTTTAATCCCTTTCTCACTTTCTTTTTCTTCTCCTTTCACTACTTATCGCAGCTACCTCATTCTCCCCTTCGCTGACTTCTTTCTTAACTGTCTCCTCTAATATTATTTTACTTTTTCTATCACTATTTCTATCTCTTCGTTTGCATTTTCCTCTCCCATTTTCACCATCTTTATCTTTTCCCTAAATTCTGCTATTCCCTCTGCTGACTAATTATCTTCTCCTAATCTTCCTTCTTTCTTATTTTCTTTAGCTGTTCTCCGTTCATCTCTCTTCTCCATCTCTACTGCCACTATTAGTGGGAGATAGTCTTAGTCTACGTACTCCACTATCTGTAGCCTTCTTATGTTCTCCCTTACCTTATCCTTAACAATACAACAGTCTATTACTGTTCTCTCCCCCCCCCGTATGAGTGTACTTTCCTT